>OZ025240.1:62631138-62891138 GCA_964019155.1 Osedax fenrisi | reverse complement strand
AAAGCGAGATAATTTACGTGCGTCGCGGCGCCCCGAAAACGCCCGCGACTAGACGCGCACGATACGCGATTTCGTGATATATAAAAATCGATAACGCGATCGATATATTTAAAATTGGAAATCACGAAAACGCAATAAGTAACCATATATAATAATGGCACGATATTTGTTATTGATACTATATTGTATTACTATTTACTATTGTATTATGTATCATATATATATATATATATATATATATATATATATATATATTATTTTATTATATTATTATTCTTATACGTTACAAAGCTTAATATATATATGATAAACTAACATCACTCGGGTAGAAGAATATAAGCGGGTAAAGCAACAGAGGTGTTCCTATTATAACTATTGTGTTTTTAAACTTAAATAATGTAGTAAATTTACCCATTATACTTTAGAGGCTTATATAGGTTATTCTTAATTGACTAATTAATTAGTATTCGTTATTAAATTTAGATTTATATTATTTATATTTTAAAATATAATCTTTGTTATTGTTTATTATTGTTACGATAATAAATTTCATAAATAATTATCTTAATATTTATAAATTTTAAAAATATTATTTAGTTTTTATTAGGTTTTACTGCATTTCACTTTCAAATACGTACATATATTTTTATATATATATATATATATATATATATATATTTATGGGGTCGATAGCTCAGTGGCCACTTATAAGTAAGTTAGTTTTATTTTAATATTGATGAGGTATGCTATAGTTTACCTCGTAATACAAATATATTTGTTAATAATTCCAAATGTGTGAGCTTATAGATTATAAACTGTTTATGTGTATTTATAAGAAATCTTAAACATACTATTAGCGGAATCTATATGATATGGATTAATCTTGTCATGAGAATATTAACAATATCAATAATAACGGTCTTCGTTACATCAACTAAGGATATATATATAGGCCTACCGGTCCACTTATAGACGTCGCCCATCCAATTCCTTTTAGGGCGACCTATTTTCTTGAACGACCTTATGAGAGAGTGTTTTCTAATGTATCATGTACACATGGCCAAACCAATTCATTTTCTCCTTTTCACTTTCTATAAAATACATTCATATGAACCAATTCTAGATATCATTTCCTCATGAATATTTACATTTGTCTTTCGTTATCTATATATATGATTTTAAATTCTTCTGTGTGATTTAGATTCAAAATCATTCAATCTTTTCTTAGATTCTTCGAGAATAGTCCATATTTCGCAGCCGTATAAATGGATTGGATAGAATTAAGGAATTGTAGAAGTTGGTTTTAATTTTAAAACTTTTTTCTCTACTTCTACAGATCCTTTCGATTCTTATCATTATGGATATGGCTGTAGAATTTCTTATTGCTATTTCGTTTTTGCTATTAGCGTTGTCTGTTAGTGTAACTCCGATATATTTAAACGATTTGACTTGTTAGTATTTTTTATCTTAGATGTTTATTGTCAGACTATTATTATTACATTTATTCGGAATTATTAAATACAATATTACTCTTTTCATGACATATTTCCATTCCATATCTAGATTCACTTTTTCTCAGCGAGTCTGTAAGTTTTTGTAGTTCATTAGATTAACCTGCGAAAGGTCTATGTCATCTATAAAATGAAGATTGCTGATAGGTCTGCCTCCAATAGATATAGTAAAGTCATGATCTTTTAGTGTATCTTGCATTACCCTATCCAAAAATATGTTAAATAGCACAGGAGATAACAAGCAACCTTGACGAACATCTACTGTGGTTGAAATGCATCTCCTATTTGATTTTTAACTAGTACTGAGCTTCCTGTAGAGGCATACAGAGCTGATATCATATCGATGAATTCCTTACTCATACCATATATGCCATATATACAAGCTATAGGTTGTCATGGTATGCCATCATGCATACTCGGTCAAAGGCTATTTTGAAATCTGTGAAGTTATGATATAAAGGTCTCTATTGGTCTATATGTTTTTCCACCAGCAATCTACAGTTTAATATATGTTCTACAGTACTTCTGTTTTTCCTGAAGCTGGTTTATTCATCTGCAAAGATTGTTTTTGCATATAGTGTTAGTCTGTTTAGTATAATTATGATTAGTATATTACTTAGGTGGCTTATCAGACTGAGTGTTCTATAGTTGGAGCATATATTTAGATTTATTTTCTTTGAATTGATATTACTAGCGATGTATTACATTATTTGGGTCATACTTTATTTTCCCATATTTGGTGACATAATTTTCTCAAGATTCTGGTAATTATGGGTCCACCATATTTAATTAAGTAACCACGGGAAAACACCTGGTATTTATAATATTCCTGCAGGAATATTACCAATACCAGGTGTTTTCCCACTCTTTAGGCTTTTTATCGCTAATTCAACTTCCGAGTTTAGAATCGGTAGTTCTTCATCGTTATAAACCTTTAATGAATAATTTTAGTGATTGTAGAGATATTTGCAGTATTCAGTCCATCTGCATTTCCATGTGTTAAGTCATCAGCGAGCGGTGTACCATATTTATCTTCGATTATTGAAGTTGTTTTAGATTTAGTGTCAGTTATAGACTTTATTATATTGTAAGCTCTTTTACTATGAACTACCCTTTTAAGGTTATTATCGATGTACCTATCTGTATTATGATTTGAGCCATTATTATTTTGCATATTTAATACTCGAGAATTATAGTACTAACTTTTCTGCTCTGTATCGTTTAGTCTGTTAGTGTTATTCAGTCTTCTTCTTATATCACATATCTCGAGAATTTTATCCGTGATCTATGGTTGTTTCTTGACTCGATATTTCCCTAAGATGTTTTGAGCTGATTTAGTAATTACGTTGGCAATTTGAGTATAGTTATCATTAGTAGTATTTCTATCAATATTTAACTGTGAGAGTTGTTCTTATAGTTCTTGTTCATACTTATTTCTAACTGATTATTCTTTTAATTTATCCAAATTGAATCTGCATTTGTTACTGGGCTTGGTTTACTGTGGTAGAAGTTAAAGTTAATTTTAAGTTGCAGAGTACTAAGTCATGATCGCTATTAATCATAGCGCCTATATAAGTTCTAGTGCTTGCTTTATTTATACTTGATGTAAACCGTTGCGGTATCAGAATGAAATTAATTTGATTATGAGTTAAATAATTCTGTGAATGCCATGTAAATATACGCGATTTATTTTGTAGATGTAGTATATTTGACAGAAGAAGACTATGCTTTGTTGCAAATTATAAAAGTATATTTTCTCTTTGATTGACAATCTCTATTGTAAATTGACCAATAGCGTTTCCTCAGTTGTATTTACCACTTCCAACTATGACATTACAATGACCTTGGACGATGATAAAATATTTTGTGGGTGTTTTTGCGATGGCATTTTCGATTATTTCGTAGAATTCTTCTAAAACGTTATCATCCTAGTCTGATGTTGGAGTATATACCTATATTATCTTAATATTCATAGGTGAGAATGCCAAACCTATTAGTATTATTTTGCTTGAAATTGGTTCGTTATTTAGAATAGCAGAAACAATCTATTTCCTTACAATGAATGCAACTCCTTGTTGATGATACTTTTGTTGGCCACTGTATATGATTTTATTTTCAACATCTGTTATTATTTATCCAGGGTTTTTCCACCCAGTATTCAAGGCTGCAGTTAAATTGCAGTTACTCTCAAGTAACTCATGCAAACTGCAGTTACATGAGTTAAACTTCAGTTAAACTGATTAAATATAAACTGAGTTTTTAACATTTTAGTCAAACTGCAATTTTATAACGGGAGCTTAACTGTAAATAACTAACAATACAATAATATCCCTTTTATTAATTTTAATATAGTTATTATATTGTTATTTATGCAAATTAATTATTAATTATTATTTTAATTTTATATTTAAGTTAATATACGGTATTTAATAAATAAAATCATTATTTTTAAAACTAAATTTATTTTAGTAATCCAATGCATTTTTCAAAATTATTATTGAACTACAATTTTAATCATAATTATATTTATATTACAATTGGAAATCATGTTAAATTAATTGCTCAATATTGAATATATAACAATTAAATATTGATTAAATTATTACCAAAGAAGGGAGATCTGAGCTGTAGTTTGCCTACAAACAACTATCGTGGCATTACTTCAACAAGCATAGCTGCAAAGATATACAATCTAATATTACTAAATAGAATAAGACCTGCGGTAGACATAATAGGTTATTACGAACCTATTACGAAAAAATCAGAATGGTTTTAGTACTAATAAATCTACTTCTGGGCAAATACTTACGGTTAGAAGAAATATCGATGGCGCAAATGCAAAAAATCTGACATGAAGGGCTACTATCCTTTTCATTGATTCTCCAAAGCTCTCGATTCCATACATCGAGGAAAGAAGGCAGAGATACTCAATGCATACGTTATACCAGATTAGATTATAAGTTATATTATGATAACATACAAAAATACTAAATCTATTGTGAGAACTGACGATGGTGATACTGAATTTATAAACATATCGGGTGGAGTTTTGCAATGTGATACACTAGCTCCTTTTCTTTTCATAATTTGTCTTGACTATGTTTTAAAGAAAGCATTAGACCGACATAATGATATTAGGTTTACCCTAATTGAGAAAAGGATCAAAAGATATCCAGCAATAAAAATGAAAGATGTGGACTATGCGGATGCTCTAGCTATAGTAACCGATAAAACCAACGAAGCAATAATACTTTTACATAAAATTGAACAAGCTGCAAAAGAAATTGGGCTCTCTATAAATATTGGAAAGACGAAATTCATCCGTATAAATCAAGGAACAAATGAAGTTATAAAAATCCTAAACAGTAAGAATATTAAAGAAGTTTCTGATTTTAAGTATCTTGGAAGCTACATCCAGTCAACATAAACCGATATCAATATCAGATGAGCTACAAGTTGGGCAGCCTTTAATGAGATGAACTATATATGGAAATTTAGACTATCTGATAAAATAAAAAAGAAACTTTTTCAGAGCAACTTTTGAGTCTGTGTTAATATATGGTTATGTTAGCTGGACTCTAACAAAAGTGCTTGAAAAATGACCCAATGAAAATTATACTAGAATGCTGCGTTCCATCCTAAATAGATCTTGAAAAGATCATCCTAACAATAAATATATATACGGAAATATACCGGACATTTTCACGTCGATAAGACAGCAAAGATTGCGTTTTTCTGGGTACTGTTGGAGATATAAATTGGAACTGGCATTGGATGTTATAATCTGGCAACCTACTCATGGTAAAATAAAAAGAGGTCGACCCCGTAGGACCTACGTCGATCAACTGGTAGATGATACACTCTGTTATGTAAACCAAATAAAAAAGGCGATGGAAGATAGATATGGTTGGAGGAAGATAGTCAAAAACTGCCGAGAAAGCTTGACATGGTAAGGTAGGGTAAGATATATATTGTTTTCAATATTAAAATGTTATTATTATTGAATTTAAGTTTTAAATCTAACTTAAATGAAATTATATAATATATTGTAACCGTTTAACTACAGTTTAATCTTCAATTTAACTACAGTTGTATATGCAGTTTAACATCAGATTAAAGTTGACATAAAACTGATATTAACTACAGTTTAATCTTCAATTAACTGCAGTCTTGAATATTAGGTTATAGATATATTCATTATTTAATAGATGTCATATTTAATAGACGGTCTCCAATATTCATACCTATTGCACAACTATATTCATGGGTTATACCAGCTTACACACATATTATATAATATAATATATTATATAATATATATATTATACAAATGACCACTTTATTCGATCATAGGTAATTATCCTAAGTAATTAACTAATAAACAAACAGACAACTTCATCAAATTAATAAAACCTAAATATCCTCTAACAATTAGTATTTACATTTACAATTACAATTATCCTACACTAATTTTCGATAATTCTCCAAATTCTCGTATACCTAAAAAATGTCGCATAAAATTCATTAACATCGGAATATGAAATAAATAGAATGCAATTCCTATTTAATGACGATCTATTTATATAACAAGTATTTGTTATGAAAATACATGAAACTCACCTAATCAATTTTATATAACTAACTCTGTAATTATATTAGTATTATAATATTTATAATTACATTCGTTTATATTAATGTTATGAATCTTAATCTTAACCTTTATATTCTATATAAAACTATTCAATATATATATATATATATATATATATATATTAGTCTCAACAATATATTAAATTAAATTAAAGTATTCACCTTAAGAAACTATTTTATTTAATACGTACCTCCAAAATTACTTTAGACATTATTAATTAGTTATATAATATACAAATGTATATATATGCTTACTTGCTTAATTTCGAGGATGATCTTCATCGTCTACTCGAGAATCAGTATGAGTCAACTCCCGCATGATATCTCTATCGAGCATGCTGGTTCTTATCTCTTCCTTCTCTAGAGACCATTGTCCTTTTTTAACACATATACATAGTTCAATCGTCGGCGACCTCTGTTAGCTTTGCCTTGTGATGGTTCCCATAAAATGAGCGGGTGTGTTGATAGTTCTGGATTCCGTATACAGTGATTAGCTATTCTCATCCTTCTGGATTTTATTTTAGATGAAATAAGAGGTAGTTTACCATACACATTTTTATTTGTGTATTATAAACATTTTTATTTATTTATATATATATATATATATACATTATAATAATATATCATCTGAACACCATAACTTATTACATATATATATATATATATATATATATATATATATATATATATATATATATATATATATATACATTATAATAATATATCATCTGAACACCATAACTTATTACATATATATATAGTAATAAGGTATCCAATGCACATTTCATTTCTTCTTTATTTGAGCTAAATGGTGAACTACGTATATTTCTGTAGTATCAGGGATAATACAAAAAGCAGTTATATAGGAAGTTTACGAGTAATCTGAGAATACAGTTTTATTTGTTTTATTTCACTCTATTGTGGATAACCATTTTCTATGATATAGTATCTAGGCCATGGTGTTAACTAGATGTGATATAATTAATTAACCCACATTAATGATGGAATATATGATATATGATATATATGCTTAGTTACTTTTATAATCGGTCATTATTTGGACTGGACGAGGAGAATATACTGGTTGCGTGGCTTATTATATTTATTGTCATTATTTTAAGAATATTAGGTGTCATATAATCAATTCTTTATAGTTAATTCATAAATATGAATTATCGACCGTATAATATCATTATTTATAATATGAGTTTCTTCGTGAGAGGTTACAATATGTTATATAATAATACTATATAAATATATAAATATATAGCGGCTCACTTTATTATGATTTAGTCATTTTATAAATTATTTTATGGCAAATGAGTTAACATTATTATTTTAAAATATAAAACATAAGTAAATTAATAGTAATAGTTATAGTAATACTCCCCGGTATTAGTAATAATTAAGAATACAAGCGTAATTCAATATATTAGTTATTTAATTATATATTAATTACGTTGGATGGAGATCCAATTATTACTAACAGATTTTGAATCAATCATATGCGTGATGATAATATAGTAATATCGATGATTATGCGACTTAAATATATAATACTTCCTATCTACGCAATGTAATTAATAGTTGCCCTCACCGCTGCTAGCAGCATGCAGTAGTATCGCACTGCTGATATAGATTTTAATTTGACGCGGTTTTCACGCAACAATGTTTCCATAGTTCTATAAATGTATATGCAATATAAGCTATATCTTTTACTAACGTCATAGCATTGATTATATCATTTAAAACTAACATATCATATTTCTTTGTTAGGATTAATATTTGTACCTCCAGATCGAGCATGCTCGGCAGTTTTTGACACATTGCTTCCACCCATCTCATTCATTCATCGCAGTTTGTAGCTCATCGAGTGTACATCCGGTATCTTCCATCAGTTGATCGATGTATACTTTCGGTGGTCTTTCTCGAGATATTTTACCACGTAGCGGTTGCTAAAGAAGTAACTCGCTTGTAAGTTCGATGTTACTTCTCCAGCAATGCCCTGCGAATATTATACGTTGTTCGCGTATAGAGTTTTTAATTTTGTATTTTACCGTATAATTCTTTATTCGTTAGTGCTTTATTCGTTAGTCCATGTTTTATTTAGTGCAGTTCGAAGCATTCGAGTATACGCTTCATCCACTTTTTTCTTTAAAGTTGATGTTAAAGTCCATGTTATGACACCATAAACAAGTACAGATTCTACTAGGCTATGGCCTATGACTCTGAATAATCTTCTTTTTAGATTGTCGGACATTTTTTATTTCCAAATAGTAAGCATGCTGTTCAGTGCTGACCAAGCTTTGGCTATTCTTATTTCAATATCCTTTTCTGTTGATCCAATGACGCTACCAAGATATTTGAAGTTTTCGACTTGTTTTATGATATTACCGTTTTTGCTCTTCATGTTACCATTATCACTATTCGGATTTAATCTCATATATTCAGTCTTATCAGAATTTATCTCGAGTCCGATATCATCTGCTGTTTCTTCGATTTGATGTAGTAATGTATTTGCATCTTTCATTGTATTCGTAGTAACAGCTATATCATCGGAATAATCAATGTATGTTATATGTAAATCTGGATATCGTCTGGATGTTCTTTGAGTCAGTGTGAAACCTAACAATGTACTATTATCTATAGCAGTCTTAAGAATATAATTGAGACATACTATGAACAGGAAAGGTGCAAGAGTATATCCTTGAAGATCTCCAGTAGTGATCTCGAAAAACGTTGTATCTCCATCAGGTGATCTAACCATAGAGCGAGTGTTTCTGTACAGCATCAGTATAGTTTTGATTATCTCCGTTGGTATTCCATGTTTACGTAGAATAAACTCCATCTTGTTTCTGTTTATTGAATCAAACGTTTTTGAGAAGTCTATGTAGTAGTGTTATTGGTAGATTTTTCGATTTTACAACTTCTAGTATGTGACGGATTGTTTCCCATGGTAGTTTCTTTTTTATTTTTGGTTTTAACGGAATTACATTTGCAGCAGCTTCTTTGCAGGCTTTCACAAAATTATATATCTTGTGTTTGCAGATAAAGCTGTTATTTCAACTTCTCGGAGAATTGAAAACCTATTTTTCACTTCGGTTACAAAGCTACTACGGATATCAGTATCGTGTTTAAGTCTGATCCAATCATTAATATATCAATAATTAACACCTATTTTGTTATCAATTAAATACAAAATTTAAAAAGTATTTAACTTTATAACCTATATAGTTTGATACGAATTTACATTCTAAATAATTTTCAGAAATAACATATTATTTAGGTTGTTCTTGTTTTGTGTAAAATATCTAATTACACGATTACTCGTAAGTGTTTCTTCATAATACCTACCAATTTCCTTAGACAAATCATTGGTAGGTATTAAGATACATTATAATGGTATAATTATAAACGAATCAGAATGATATGATATTTCATCTCCACGTGGAAGAATATTATATAATATATCATAATATCTCCTGGATAATTCGTAAATCATTAATATGATATTCTAGTAAGACATCCAGTTTTGATTTTAACATAAAATATATATATATAGTATATCCAAAGATTTTTGCTTCGCAAAATTATTGGTATCTATAAGAAACTAGATACATATATATATATCTATGTATATATATATATATATATAGAATACAAAATTAAAATTCATGACTAAAATGAGATAATTTTTAGATTATTAGTAGATATATCTATTCCTAATAATTAACCCGGTGAGCACAGTTACCCAGACTGTATACGAAGTATCTATATAGTATATAAGTTTATGTATATAGGTATTTGTATTCGCCACCTTCCATATTCTATAGAAATATCCATAGGTGACACATTTGTTCAAAATATAACTATTAAAGAGTATTATATTATATAAGTAAACTACTTCTATATCGGAATATTATAAATGGCTCCAGATATGTGTATAAGGGTCGTAAATTTAATTTCATATATGTATTAAATTGAATAAGCCTACTAGATACGTATTCCAATATTGAAATAGGCAGAGCTAAGCAGGTATTATATGGGGGCTGATATCAGATGATATCAATACACTTTATTCTCATTATTATCATTCTTAGGTTGGATCCTAATACTTAAGTAATCCTAATGATTAGAATTGATGAATGATATCGTTACCTTTATAGGTATACTTAGTAAATATTATTCCTTAGAAAAGCTACGAGATTCTAAATAAATGCTTTATATTTAAGATTTTCATTATTAGACAATGTCATTAAATGAAGGTTCGCCGGAAGATAACAATATTGATTCTGTTTTATTTGTTTGAGTAAATAATATATTCATTTTAATAAAGTTATAGTTTTATCATGTGAATAATGTTGTAACATTAAGTAGTTAATAGGTGACTCTTTATAGTAAACTTTTCAGTAATATTGATTGAGAGTATATGGTATACCTCAGGGGTCGCGATAATGTGCAGTCAACACAAAAATGGGAAGTCAATAATTTATTTGTGCAGTCAATTTTTCAATTTTGTGCATCAATTTTTTAATTTTGAGCAACAATATTTTTATTATTCTAATTAATTTTTGAAGGCATATAGCAAGATATGTATTACATATAGTAAGATACATACCATGCAGGAATTTTCACGATATTTTTACATAACTAAGCACAAGAAGATCACCAATAAAAACATATTGTGGTGTAATATATAGAAAAGAGACCATTATGAAGCATATAAGTTCTGAATATCATAAAAAATGTATTATAGCTTATCAAAAAAATAGTGAAGGGATAAAACATCAGATAAGACACCACTAGCAAACTATATATAAAAGGCAAATAGTGATTTAGCTTATAAGATAGGATCGTTATTGATAATGATGTATTATGATGCAAATAAGTTAGTTTTACCTGCATATTCTTGCCCTGCTAGAGTAGTTGTGAATATGATGGCATCACAATTTAAATGTAATTCTGATTGTAATATTATTATGAATACCGATATATAATATCTGACTCGTAAAGAATTATTATCCATTATAATAGATATATATATATATATATATAGGAAATATGGAAACATTACAAAAAAATAATAAAAAATGCTATTGCAATATCTCTTCGGTCAGATAGTAGTGTAGATAGGATATATATTGATAAGATGTACACACTTGCGAAATTAATAGATAACGTTGGAAACGAATCGCTTATATTTTTAGGTGTACGAGAACCTTTGGAACGTGGAGCTCGTGGGATATTTAACACGATTATTAAATCAATGGAAAATCTTCTTGGAAGTAACGTAATAAATTTAATAAAGAAGAGGTTTCGTCGTTAGTTACAGATGGTACATCTGAAATACAAGACATAATTATTGTTTTATTGAAGATATTTCAATATTATAGATTGGAGAAGTTAAGCGAGCCCGTAACTCCTCTACATAAAATATGGTATTTTTCGCACAAGTCAAGTCTGGCATGGAAGGCAGCAAGCAATGAAATACCAGAAATTAAAAATATCCTATGACATTAAGTGGTATTTCATCATATTTCGCTAAATCTGGAGTCAGATGAAGAGAGTTAAAAAATATTGCAGAGTACAATAATCTTATTGTTTGCTCATTTCCAAAAATATTTGAAATACGATGGAGTGAATTCACTCATCAACTATAGTTGAAAGCATATTAAAATCATAGAATTCAATAATAATATATGTTAATTAAATGACATGAAATAAAGCCCGTGGATTTTGAACGTACCTTTGCAATGAAAATAATGTTCATCTATTATGCTTTATGGCCGATGTAATAGTTATATTCTCTCGATATCAAAAAAAGATGCAATCCTATTCGACTACGATATGTGATATTCATCAACAACTTAATAATATTGAGGTTTGTCATATTTATATATTTAATATTGCAGAATAAAATGCATATAGCTCTTACTATTCAGAGTAAAATAAATAATGTTTCATAATATTTTGTAACTTTAATAGATTATGCTGAATACATTATTAACAACGATTTAACTGGTGGATGGGTTACTAAGTTAATTAAATCAATTGAAAAACCCAATGGTACTCAATACTTGAAAGGTATTGAGTTGAAGAAAAAGAATAAGCGTGAAGTAAGACATCATTTATATGTATCTGAAATGAGAGATATATCTGAAATAAAGTTGAACTTATAAAAACTTTAGTAAATAATCTTTAGGAGCGATTTACAACAGATAAAAATAATTTTTCAAAACTTTAATATTTTATTAAATTAAAAGAAGAAGTAAACATAAAGCAAGTACATACTTTGATAAGTGCTGATTTGAACTTAATAGAGTTATACTTACAATATAATTATTTAGTATTGTATTCAGAAATTAATATATTCTGAAAATAAAATCTTCGTGAACTTGTTATAAAGCTATCAAGGGATGTATGAAATAGACATAAAATATACCTAATATAAATTTATTATGTTCTAGTATGGAAGAAATGTCTACATTGTGTTGTACATATAGTATAATTATGTGCGCTAAACCACACAGTGCCGATGTGGAAATAATTATATTTGCAAATAATTTTCTAAAATTTCAGATTAACCTAAAATGTTTAGGATACATGAACGAAATAATAGATAACACGATAGAGCGCATGGTTAAACACAATTGTATTGTAAAACAAAGTATTTAAAGGGAATTTTTTCTGGTGCAGGTAAACATAAAGTAGATGAAGAAAATGAATTTCCTTTTAAAACTATAAAATTCTACATATAGCACAATAAATAATAAACATAAACGCTTCATCTTTAACATATATTTTGTAGTTATAGGTTTTACTGTACTTATCAGTATTTTAGCCTACATTCATATATATTAATATATTTACTTATGCATTAAAATAATTATATAAAACTATACAATATTAATTGATATAATTATTAAAAATTATATATTTATGTGCAGTCAATATTATTACTTAATGATACCCCTGGTATACCTGTGTGTATATATATATATATATTATGGACGCCGGAACAGGGTTTGAAATGGGTTTTGGGGGTTGCAACCATGCCCGTAGCCACGGGTGGGGCCTACGGGGGCTAGGCCCCTCCCTGAGATCGGCTAGCCCCCCCCCCTGATATTAGGTAGGACCCTAAAACTTGTTTCACATTAAGTTTTTTTCATATAGGTATTTACTAGATATTCTATTATATTTATATTTTTATTTTATAATTTTATTTATATTATATTTATTTATTATAATGTATGTATTTTAGTTATAGACATTATAGTGAGGATCCAATTCAGTATTTATGGTTTTATAAAATATTTTCTAAAATTATGGTAAATATTAAAAATAAATTTTAATAATTATATTGTAATTAATTAATAATTACCCTATCATGAGCAAACAACAAAAAACTATTTGGTTTTCTAACTAAACTAGGAGCAGATAAATTAATAGATCACATAATAGCAGTAACATAATAAAATATCCTACCAACCCCAAACCCAAACAATAGCACTACAAAATATGAAAAAAATTAAATTAAAGTATCGTCCATCTGATCTCGATAATGTTTATCCTAAAAGTACAAGTGGTAGAGTACATGTAACGTATTTTGAAAATAAAATAAGAAGATTTACCGATAATATATATATATATACAAAATAAAGCACATTTAATGTATATCCATTTATAGATTATAGTACTTTCACAGTAAGTGGTTACTACAATTGGAATTCAGCAATGGAAAAAGAAAATGGTTTGATAAATGGTCCCAATCATGTGATTCTTTCTAAGATTCGCGTAAAAAGATTCAACTGTTGATTGACTACAGTTGCACTCTCCTAAAAAGTATTCTTTTCAACTCCTCAATGCTAGATCAGTACAAAATAAAGTTGATTTGATAAAACAATTAATTATTGATTCTAATTGTTCTATATCTTCTATTACTGAGACTTGGCTAACTATTGATGATTATGATCTAGCTTCCCAACTAATCCCTGATGATTTTAAAGTAATGCTTACTAATAGGTTACATCACATCTTCGTGACGGCCTATATTTATTATTCTCATTCGAACTTAAGCTTATTTAGTCATCTACCCGATTTTATATTTAGCTGATTCTAACTTAATTTCATATCTCACTCAACGTTCTCTAATATATGAACACTTTGCCATTATTATTTGATTTGAACTTGCCGGTGATATAAATTAATCGACCTTATAGATCGCTTCACAAAATCTCCTCTATTGATAAACCAATGTGTGTTAAGTTAACACTATTATATCTGTATTCCATTAACTTAACAACAGTATATATTCTGATTAGTCTACACTTTTTGAGTATTTTAATTTGGCATTATCTCATTCGCTTGATATTTTTGTACCCTCCATTACTTTTATTAACCAAGCACATTCTAAGTTTCCCTGCTTTAATATTGAGTTTGTTAACCCGTGGCAACTACTTTATAGACTACAACGTATATATGCATCTTCTAAACTTAAATCTGATCCTATTGTCCTTAAAGTTTTCGATCACTTTACAAGAAAAAACTTCTCACTACAAAATCATCATACTTCACTGATATGCTCGGTAGTTATAGAATATCTTCTAAGCAAGCTTATAAATTATCTTTTACCTTAGTAGATAAAACCCAGACCAAGCATCTTCCTAACCAAACTGATTCAGTTCTTTGTTCCTTGTTTACCAATTATTCCAACACAAAATTTCTAAAATTATCAATGTACTTCCAAATATCAACACGGCACGACTCAATCTCAATTTAATATCCACTCAGAATCACTATTCATGTTTTTCGCTTCCAATACATTACATTTTACTCTCTTTGATGACATCATTGAGAACCAATTCCCCCTTGATCCTATTCCACTCAATCTACTTCGTTCATTATCACCATATTTTATAGGAATTGTCACTGAAATCATTCATAGATCTCTTATATGATCTATTGTTCCACACTCAATGAAATATTCATAGATTATTCCGATTTAAAAAAACTACTCTTGACCAATCTAGTTTATCAAGTTATCTTCCAATATCCCAGTTATCATACATATACAAGACCTCAGAACGAGTTGTGTCCACTCAACTTATTAATTACATTATGCCCAATTCTATTGTTAATAAATATCAAAGTGCGTATCTTCCTCATCGTAGTACCGAAACTACCCCTACTTTGATCATTAATAATATTCTAATATCTCTTGGTAATAAAGCTATATCGTGTTGCTAAACTTATCTAGAACTTTAGATGCCCTCGATCACAATATTCTTTCTATTGGACTTAATGAAATTGGTAGGTATACAAAAATAAAATTTTCCACATTTGGTTTATATATTTTGTTTCATCTAGAACATCTTCGGTGAAGATTAACTCATCGTTATCTCCTCCTTATTTTAATATACATGGTGTTCCACAGTGCTATATGCTTGGCCCTATATTGTTCATTATTTATATTATTCCTATAAAATCAATTTTTCAAAAATATCCTAATATTAACTATCATCTTTATATTGATTCTCTCATAACTCCATTTCCTTAAATATGACTAACACTAATACTATCATATTCTCAAGACCATAGTTCACTTGAACGTAGTTTTCCTCTATCAATCAATCATCCTTTTCTACAATCTCTTCCAACTTCTCAATATATAACTATCTTTGGTTTCACTATAACCTCTCACCTAGACTAATCTCCACACATTAATAATATGATACGCACTGCTAACTATTTTCTATATAATATTATAAAATCTCGACATAAGCTTACATTTGCCACTACATGTTTAAAACACTCACTAGTATTCAGTAGACATATCTATTGCTGTTCATTATTGTATAATTTACCTGTTAACCTGATGTATAAACTCGAGCGTATTCAATGTCGTGCTATACGTGTATTATATAAACTATTATAAAAACAGTGTCTTAATAGTTTATATATCTGCTTTATTGAGATCAATAGGCTAGCTTAAGTTTAGATATATTTGTAAACATAGGCTATTGTGTATTACGCATAAGGCTATATATAGTCGAAATAGGAAATAGGAAATCCGAGGATCATACAACTCGGATTTCTTGAATATCCAGTTAAATCTATTATTATTCAGAGTTATAACATATCTAGTCGGAAATGCTATAGCATGTATACATCATGAAATTGGTGCAAAGCTCAACATATTTTGCCTACTCTAAATCAGCTTTCTTGGTTATTGTTCCGAAAAGCTGGAATTCACTGCCATATGATATTCGTTGTACATCATCGATTTAATTGTTTAAACGTAAACTGTATGTCCATTTTAAATCATTGTAATTCGTCTATTTTAAAATAACAATTGTTATCATTTTATTTATTTATTTATTTATTTTTGATTATCTAATGACGCCAATAATCACCATGTTTTTTTGAAGTCATAATAAACCATGTTTTTTTATTTATTTTATTATATGCATATAAAATTATGTTTATATAGTGTATATATTATATAATATACACACAAAGTGTATTTTTATTTATTCTTTATTTATACACTGTGTAATTCACCTTGTGCGTCAATATAAGTAATAGAGTACACTATAGTGAATTACTAGTAGTGATATTATAATTAGTATACTAATTTATATTCATTACATTTTAGTCTTACACTTTTGTGGGGTCTTGCCCCCCTTGGTATACATTTCTGGCTACGGGCCTGGTTGCAACCCCCCTGGAAAAATAATGGAGGACTTTTGATATCTAAAACTCATCCTGAAATTTAGGTATAATGGAGGATTATTTCTGTATATTATTATAATCTCTGTGATGATTATATGTTAGCAGAAATTAATAATGTTATCATAGACATTAGAGTGAATCATTATAGCTCAAATGTCTATGTCTTTTATATTTACAATCTAGTATAAGCTATATGCTTATTCATTAAAAATATAATACAATTTTCAATATATTATAATTAAATTGTATTTAAAATGAAGACAAATACTCTATTTCGCTATTTGTTAGTTTATACATAAATGTAACTGTTTATATTTGTTTTATTTAAAAAAGAACAATCTTTGGCATATTAAGTGTTTATCCCATTACCAGTATTTCCGGGAATGTTTATTAGAAATTTATACTCTAACAAGTTAACTACAATTGTAGTGGGATACTCCCTTACTTTTCGGCAATTTGCCGGAAATATAGTAATTTAATGGGTATATCCCACTACAACTTGTTAAAAAATCACTTTATAGCAAACATTTCCGAATAATATTTTCTGAAATACTGGTAGTGGGATACCCCCTTCACACACATTGTAGTTCTCATCGACTATATCATGTTTGTAAATGTGTTGCTCAATGTAAATCTCGACATGCTTCTCTTGTGAAACATCCATAGTGAATGATATTGGTGTTCAAATTTGTTTAGAAAATCTGGAAAATTTAGATATTTATACCAATCTATTGATAATGATAAAACCAGATTAAAATCGATATATCATACAAGGTGGACAGTCAGATGTAAGGCTATATCAGCAGTCTTGAATAATTATTTTGATATTATAAATGCATTAGAAAATTTACAATTACAAACAGAAATAGTTCTGAACAAATGGCTAAAGCGTATTCATATAAGAATACTCTACTAGAAACATATAACCTACATATATTTCATTAAATATAGAATTTTATATATTCACTTTATTAGAAAAATTGGTTAGTTTTACCTATAGTTAATAATAATTATTATTGATTACAGAAATATATATTTATAAATATATTAAAAGTATAAGTTTTAAAATGTGTTTCCTTAGATAAGTGTAGGATCAAAGTCTACTCTTAATGAATATGTTGTTTTACTCATTAATATGTTAATCGATATAATACATAATAAACGAACAAATTATCACATTTATTTAGAAAATATTTTAAAATAATATGGACGAATAATATCTTATAGATTTATAAATTTAATATTAATTGTTTTTATAGAAACAACAGAATTAATCAAATTATTTATGGTACAACCAAGTATGTCAGTGTCTTATAGGATAGATGCTTTTATATGTTAAGAATATTGAAGACGTGGTTAAGGTCACAACACAAATACAAATATTGGATATCTGCAATGAACATCAGGATATATTAGAATATATTGACAACAATAGATTAATAAAAGAATTTTGCCAAAGAAATAATTTTAGAATACATTTTATAAATATAATATAATAAATGTATACACTATTATGGGATTTATTCTTGTTATAACATACATTTTTCTTTAAAATATTCCCGATATGTTCATAAGACTTATCTTTTGTTAATTAACTCAGTATAATTATAATTAGATGTTATAAAATTTAAAATACATCATAATGTGTACTCTAGAGTAAATAATAGCTATTATATATTACAAGATATATTTTACAATAATTACATATGTAATCATATAACATATGTTAGAATTTAGGTGATAAATTATACTTATTTCTTAAAACCCCTTGGAAAAAATCGTTCGGCCTTTTTGCGGCCTTAATATATATATACACATATGTATACGCTATCATGTGTATGCTACTAGTACACGCTATCATGACGAGTTACGTAAGTTGAAGAGTCGCGTCATTTGAAAATGTATCATTAATTTTGCAAACAAACAATTTCATCAGGAATGTATTAGTTACAACGGAAACTCAACAATATTATTGAGTATACTATATATATATATATCCCATAATTCTTTTCAGTTTATAGTTAACTAATATATAGTAACTAATGATAAGATCATCGAAAGTCAAGGGTGAGATGAAGTGAATTAATGTATGTATATTATCCATTATAATGCAATAGTTAGGTCAGTATGTAATTACATATATGTAATTATAGTTATCCTGGAGTCATTTCATCTCATCCAGAAACTTAGATGAAGTGTTCACTTATAACCATATATGGCTATAATGTCCCTTCGAAGCCGCTCTCATGTTAAGGAATCCATGGTTTTAACGAGAGCCGATCATTTATTTTTACACAATTATATAAGATCACTTCTAAATATTATTTTAAGACCTATTTTAATGGTCCGGACGCCGTCGGGGCTTGAACACGCGTCATAGTGCTTGTGTGTCTGGCACCTTATCCAACTGAGCCACACAGGAATTTTTAGTATATATAGTATTTACTATATATATATATAATAAATCGGATTCTGTGTCATAATATATCCTATATGCACTTTAATATAATCGTCATAATTTTCTCTTTTGTTTATCAATAACTTAATAAACGTTAAATTAACGCACTAGACATTTTTTTTACTATTTGTATTGTATTATCCGGGGCCTAGACAATATTTCCATAGGCCACTTTTTCCCTCCCAGTTATTTATAACATGCATAAGTCTATGACTTATTGAGAGGTCCATTTGTATCCACTATTTATATTGTATTCAATATATTTATATATATATGAGATTTCAAAGAATACATATTATTATTATTATTATAATATGGATTATGAAGTTTAACGTGTTTTATGAGACGCGATAATAACCTAATTAATTTTATTAAATAATATATATTTGAGATTGGTATATAATTATTATCTGGAGTTTAGACTCTAAGAGATCGAAATTAATATTTGTTATAATAGTGATAATGCATTATATTTTGTTAAAATTATGAAGTATTGTATATTTAATTATGTATACATAATACTGTCTATAGTAAGTATAAATAACGAGAAAATATTTTATATTTTTCAATATGTTTCTATAGGTATAATACATATGAATATTAATATTATAATGTATATTTTTTGAGTTATAATATCAGAGACATATCATTACTTATATATTTGAATATATAAGATGTATACTTTTAAACATAAAATCAGATATATAAATTATTCTGATATAAAAGTAATATTATATTTTATTACGCATTGAAATGATGAAATATATATTATTTATGATATATTGGTTAAAGTATTAGTGTATATTAAAGTAACTCTTTTATTTAAAGTTATTAGTTAATACAATATTTTAAGATATTTTATTTTTTGAAACTTACTATCAATGAAGAATTATATTGTTTGCAAATTGTTTATAGTTTCAATATATAATTAATTTATAATAAACATTTAGAATATATCATTATATATATAATTTATTTTTTAATTATGAATAATCCAAATTTTTCGTGTCAATTATGAGAGAGATTTTCTTTTCATCTATTGTTAGCATCCCATCATTATTATATAGTGATGGATTATACATTTTGGTTTTCGTAATCTTCTGCCTACTATAAGTGCGTGTAGTATACGAATATACATTTAGTGTACTCCGTATAGGTACCTATAGGTTGAGGTATACTATTCATTAGCATATTTGTACCGTAGGAAATAATGCAGCATTACTACCGCCGCTAGACATTTATACAGGTAGTTGACGATGTTTGAATCTGTAAAGTTGTTATACAATTATCTACAGAGAGTATACGATATATGTTGTTATATTATATATCGGTGATAAATTAACACAGTGCTATTTATAATAGTTTAAATTTATGTATATATAGGTATAGTATTGTAGTATTCTAGTATTCTAGTATTCCTAGTATTAAGTATTAAATATAGTAGGGAATATATTTTTATTTATTCTAAATTAGAAATTAATCTAAATATTATTGCAAAGATTAAAATAGGTTGAATACGATATCCCATGCATGGACCATATCTATAAATAGATAACCTTCACCCTTGTATTATTTAACATTAAGGTATAAACAATAATTATATGTCTATCTATCCTATCAATAATTTAAATTAGTATAAGATAGTAATAATTTAATAGAAGAATTATCCTGATTATATAATTAAACCGGCGGGATGTTATGGGAATCGTATGTTTAGGAAAACGGTCATATAATAGGGTTAATAAGAATACATATATTGATGAGAGAGGGTGGGGATGACATATACATTATGTAAATAGTATAATTAAATATTATTAAGCATTTTAAAAATATATTAAAAATAAATTATAGTAACAAATCTATAACTTAAAATTTAAATATATTTAATTTAATATATTACAATATCTGTTATTATATAATATATATATATATATACTAAATCATAATAAACTAGTAATGACTATACAGATAATTTAGTGTATTAACTAGTGTATTGACCACTAACGAGTTATCTCTCCGAACATTAACAAATTATAAGCGTAGTAATTTAATATAATACGATCCGCTGTATTTTCTATGTTGTGTTCTTCTTTCAAATATTCCTCATTTTCCGCCATTTTGACTATATCCTTGCCATCTAGACGCTTCTCTAGGATCATAGCATCGTACTTGTCGGAGTGCAGGTGTTTACGGACCCAGTAGGCTAATTTCTCGCTATTCCATTCATATACTGTACGAGACGGTTAAGTTTAAATACATATAACTACAATATAAATATATTACGTTAGAAATATATGTATTTGAAAAATGTAATATATATATAGAAAATAATATTTTATGAAGAGTCATCATGAATGCAAGACGAAATTACGACTTTTATTGTTGAAATTTAATTAATTTATAAATTTATTTTTATTTTTTATATTTTCGCAATACGTGAGATTTTAAAATATAATTGGTGTTTATAAAAATATATGATTAATTTACATGTATACAATATTATATTATATCTTATTATATAATAAATGTAATTTGTTATGTATTTGACATGATGGCCTCTGCAAAACTACAATACAAGGCATGTTTGAAGGAGTACGTAAACGAGGACGCCCGAAAAAGTAATGGCCTGATAATATTTCATATTTAACTAAGACGGATATTAATGATTTGGTAAATTTTGTATACAAGATCGAGACGGATGGAGAAAATGTGTTTCATATATGACAATGGTCAAGTATGCATATATTAATATATAAATATACATGTATTAATAAAATATTTAAATAACGCAAAAAAACTTCACAAATAATATTAATATATATATATAATTTAATTAAGTTCCTATATAATTTCTATGACATTAATACTATATTTTAAGGATATATTTTATAATTTAAAATTAAATTTGAAATGGGTTAAGTGATAGAGTTTGAAACTCGTGCTTATATGTATTGTAATTTATCTGTTGGTATACACTTTATATAATGTATTGTTTTGGTTAAACACTTGAATATATATATATATATATATACAGTAAAACCTCTCTATAATAAACCTCTTTATAAGAAAAACCTCTTTATAAGAACATTTTTCACATATTTGGTTGGAATTCAACCTTTTCCTCATTAAAAAACCTCTTTATAAGAAAAATATAAGAAAAACCTCTTTATAAGAAACTTATTGTATAAAAAATATAACAAATAATTATATATATAAATAGAAGTATTGTATATTGATAAAAATTATAGAAATTAATTATTATATAAGATCTTTTTTTCTTACAAATATTTTATATTACATAAATGGTTCGAAATGAATTAAAAATAATTAATAATTGTTATTGTATATCCATAGATTTATTAAAATTAATTAATAAATGTTATTTTAAAATAAATCATATTTATAAACTATGCTTTTGATTAATACTAAATAAATAAAAATAGATAAATATACTATATATATATAACATATAGGTTATATATAACCCTATGAACTATATATAGTGCATTTTCAATTATAGGTCCTAAATGAATTCTTAAATCATTGGAAAAGTAAAAACCTCTTTATAAGAAAACCTCTCTATAAGAAAAAAAGTACTGTAAAAAAATAGTTTCTTATAGAGAGGTTTTACTGTATATATATATGTGTGTGTGTATTATATAATATATATCTTAAAATAATTAAGATACTATTGTAGAAAAATATCAAAATAAATCTTTAAAATGATTATACTTAAAAACTAAAGTAGTATAATAACATAACGTTAAAAGTATCGGGATACGAAAAGGATCTAGAACGTTAAACATTGTAATATATAGAATTTATTATTAATCAAGAATTCTTATTTTATTTAAAAATAAATTATGGTTAATTTAGGTTAAATAATAAGCTTATGTATAGACATAAAAGGTAAGTAGATGGATCAAATATATTAATACGCTACATTTCAATTGTCGCTAGATTTTAAATGAAGAAAAATAGTTATAAACCAAAACTTATTCTGATTTATATAATTATATAAATCTGTTTACTTGAATCATGGCTAGATTTAACTGAGAGTATAATATATATATATATATATATTGATATTATACGTATATATATATATATATATATATATGTGATTAGATATATCCTATAATAATTATATAAGTAGTGCCATTATGAGAATACATAGTTGTGTAGCAATAAAATATCAATAATTAACAAGTAATACGTGAACAAATTGTATACAAATTCCTACATATATGTTCGTGTATGTACCTTTGTATGTGCGTATATGTATTTAGTATGTATTTAGTACATTTCAGTGTCTTTTTAGGGGTATGTTGTGAACAATTACCCAATCTCACTATTATTTTTCCCCCGCCACTTTTCAATTTTTCCCAAAAAAAACATATTTTTTCATAATCATATTTATTTATTTTTATGGATTTCATTAGATTATTATTCATATACAATTGAAAACAATATAATTATATATGGAATTTACAACTACCCCTCACTTTTACTCACAAAAAAAGCACGGTGCATAATGTGTATATACATAGGTATACATATATGTATTTATACGTAGGGGAAAGTAACCGAATACGGACAGTGCCTGAATACGGACACTCTCGGTATCTCAGAAAACATAAATCCTACAAAAAAATGTTTAATGAATAAAATATTCATAATTATAAAAATAGTCTAAAAAAGTATTTTTTTATTTTTGAATAATACAAAATATTGCTATTATATCCAATAAACTGATTTTTTTATTACGTTTTTAAATTTATGAAAACAAATTTCAACTTAAAACCTTCTCAAGATTATAAAAATGTATCCATTAAAATATAACACAATATTATTAAAAAATAAATAATTCTACAAATTTTATTTTTAATTTCTATATTTTGTATCAAATATTCATTAAGTTATAAGCATATATCTAGAGGTCTCTAGTCGATACTCTAAATGTCTTAATACGGACACCCTATAACCAATCAGCGCGCAGCGTATAAACAATTCTGATTTTCATAAAAATCGCGTGCGTTATAATATTAATACCACCAATAAAGCTAATTCTAAAAAAATGATTATTTATATACTTATATATACTTATAAATTGTATTATTAATTAATAAATAATAAAAATAAATAAATTATTAAATAATTAAATTACAATATATTTTTTATAAAATTAATTATAAATAACGTAATTGCAATTTGTCTGATTGATTCATCAATAATATATAGTTTATCTAGTGGTATATAGGGTGTCCATATTATAACACAGGGTGTCCGTATTCGGACATGGGTACCGAATACGGACACCCCCGTTATCTATGGAATTAAAAGATTAAATAAAATTTTAAAATGACAATAATATCTATAATCATATAATATTAATATATTGTAATTTTTGAATACAAATAATGAATCATAAAAAGTTAAGCCCATTTATTGTTAAAGTGCCCGTATTAGGTAATTTCCCCTATAATATATTATATTTTGAATTAATAATTCTATGTACATGCATAATAACTAACCCGAACTTCGAGTCCACTTCTCCCAAACTTCAGCGTAGGTAATAGAAGCTAGCTCGGCGTTAAGTAACACGTTATTATAACCCGTGTGATATCGGTTTAGGTCACGTATGTAGTCCTTTGAAGTATCGATTACACCTTCACCGAACGCGATGTTTCCGTTCTTATCACCGTTATCGTCTAGCTTGATAAGGATCCTCCTCAGTGAACTATAGCCTAGTTTATCGTGCTGGCACGTGACCGAGTTCGGAGGACACTGTACCTTGTGATCTTCGACCGAAGTCCAACTGTAATAACCGTATTTTATGCTATCGGAGAACCCGCTGAACATGTCTGCGTAGGCAGTGACGTCACTAATACTAGCGCTTAGTAGTAGCATCGCTATCATAATATAACTAGTCATTCTACTAATCAGTATGCGGTTTTATTAATAATATATTAGAGTAAAAGAAACTGTATGATAAATGTAATTATAAATTGTTATATAATGAAAAATAACGAATTTGTAAAAATTTTATTTTTTACATTATTATTTTTATTTATTTTACATTATTAAATATGTTATTATTTGTATTGAAAACTAAATGTACTCTATCTTAATAAATTAAATATGCAATATTATATATATATATATATATATATATATATATATATATATATATATATATATATATATATATATATGTATGTATGATATATCATGTACTTCATAATAAAATCTTTAGACTTAAATTAAGAAAGGATTCGTACTTTCTAAATGCGTTACTTTGTCAACATAATACTGATACATACATCCCGCAGTTATCGGAAAATATTTTATTAACACTCAAACTTCAAATTATAAATCTCTGAACAAGTTGTATGATACAATAAAACACCTAGAGCATGACAATCAATTAGAAAATATTAAGCATTTAATTATGAAAACCATACTCATAGCATATATTAATCTCATATAATAACGTATAGAATTGATTATAAAATTCGACTATAAATATTATATCATCGATGATTCATCATGCATGATCATACCTATATAGGTGTATCCTCCTCAATCAAAACTACATAACCAATGTGTTATCATTGTTATATATATATATGGTATACCATCTGTATACAGAATGGTACCGACTGTAAAATATATAATTATTAGTAGAATTTAGCCGCGATACACTGCAGAAGCTCTCTTTATGTCAACACCTTGGCATCTTATGTGTAAACATATACGTAATCTTAATAACATACATACTATCAATAAGCAAAACCTTCTATAACTCAGAGTTCTTGCAATAAGTGAATTCATGATCTATCCGATAATAAAATAAACATACTTGTAACACGCTGCCGAAATAACCTGGTATATACGTCGAATTATATATACATTGTACATTGTACAGTGTACAATAGACCGGTTCGTACTAAATTTTTTTTCGTAATTTTATAAACCTTCACATCTATTACAATTATGTATTCTATGATGAATAAGTTTTTAAAATTTTAGACCTATATCTTAAATAGTTTTATGTCACGAGATCTTTTTATTTTAACATTGAATATATAAAATTTTACATGGGGGAGATATAGAAATAAGTTTTATTCAATTTTTATAAAATTGAGAGATTTTTTTTAAGCCAACTATGGATATATCCTAGAAACATATATTACAAGTAGTATAAATAATATAAAATATTTTTCATAACAATCTAGATGCCCAAATTTTATAAAATAATTTTAGTAAAAAAAATTGTCTAAAAATCGTATAATTTAATATAAATAAATTATTACAATTTAATTTAAAAAATTAAAATATATAATTTATAGATAATAATAATACAATTCAAATTAATTATTAAAAAATTAAAAATTATTTTTAGAAAAAAAATTAACATCATTTGTAAATTTTTTTGGATTTTTATTTGAAATATGAAATACAAAATAATTTTACATATTTTTTAATTTTTTTAATTTTATTTGTATAAAGGACATTTATATCTAACTCATATCCACAATTCAATACAATCTGATCACTCAAATTTATGTAAAGTATAATTATATATATTAATTTTTTAAATTAATTATTTTTTTGAATTATTTTGAAATAAATACTTTAAAATTAATACTGTAAAATGGTGTGTTTTCTCGAGTTTTAGGAGACATTAATATTGGTAATTTGTAGATATACAAATTAAATATAGATATTATATTATTAATAAATATAAATAATGGTATATATTATATTAATTCATTAAATATAATACAAATACATAATTAATTTTAAATATTAATTTAAATATTTGTAAACATCAAAGATAATAAGATGGCGTCATTACTATTATACATGGAATATTATACATTTTATTTAAAAATAATAATTTATATTTCAAACTTTAAATGCTTCGTGACCAAAGGTAACTATTTTTTTATAAAAATGGTTAATACATATTATACTAAAATATAGATATGTATTATATGTTATATGAAGGATTAAAAATTGAATCGAACGAACCGGTCTACTGTACAATGCACAATGAACAATTTACAATGTATAGTACAATGTACAATGTATAATGTACATTATACAAGTTGTACTATATATATATATATATATATATATATATTTGTCAGTAACAGAAGACGACCGACGGCAAAAGAAACAAATCATGATTCCTAAATCTATATCAATGATACATATACAATAACTTACGACATATTTTAAAGTAAAATACGGATCTATTTTTATTGGATATTATAAATGACATGGGTCGGTTTTATGGTAACTTAGGGTGTCGGCAATAGGAAAATAATATGGGTTTCTATAATTAAGGGGTTACGCTTGATTTGAAATTTTTTGAAAATTCAATGTAGGGAAAAGATAAAAAGATAGGGATTTTGATATTTTTTAATTGTCAATAAGTTTAAAAATTCTTAAGATATTTCAATTCTGTAAAATGTATATTGAAGGGAGTACTGCTCTGTATAGTTTAAATAGAATAATGAGAAAATATTATATATTTTTGGAAATACAACTCATCTAATAAGGGTAAAAATGTAGTTTACTTTTTATTTATTTTTAAATTATATTTTATATATTATATAATAAAAATAAATGTGTGATCCTCTATTCAGTAAATAAACACATAATATCTAATATATTCTGAAAATTTCATAAATATTTGAACATTATTTACGTTAGTTATTGAATTTTTTAAGAATAAAATTATACTAAAATAATTATTCTGAGTAAATCAAGTTTGAAAATGACATATATTTTTTATTAAAATATATAGCTTATTTGAATAAAAAGAGTATAGTATATGTGTTTATATTTTTTATTACAAATATTATATGTTTATGATGTATATATATGTATATTATACATAGTAATGATAATAATCCACAATATGATATTGAATTAAACAAGAAATTGAATTAATCACCAATATAGCGGGTGCCTTCTCTGGTGTATATTATATATATTTTATACTTTTATATAACTATAGTTATTACTATAATATACATATCAATTTTTGATATATCATATATGATATATCAAAAATTGATATGTATATTATAGTAATCCACAATATTATATATATATATATATATATATATATATATATAATTATGATAGTAATAGTAATCCGAAATATTATATTAGATACACAAAATAATAATTCTGTAAAATAACTTTATATAAACGTATTTTTGCAGTATTTTTAGAGATTATTTCTTATCATTATTTATTCTCAAAAATAGGTCTTTTTATAAAACCTTTATTTTTATATTTGATTAAACGTTTTGAGCTATAATAGTTTAATGTGAGTATATTAACATCTCAAATATTACATATACCATTCTTTTTCATATACCACATATATCTCATATACATTTTTTTTTAATTTTTTTTTACTGTTTTTTCCAAAATGCTCGTATTACCTTAAGATAGTTAATAGTTATTAAATTATTTTTATAATTTTGATAAACATTTAATTGATTTATAATATTGTAATGCTATTTACGTTTTCTTTTAATTAATAATGTATTTATAATGATTTAAAAAAAGTTGTATTCATAAGTAAAAATTAAAAAGTAAAACCAGAATATTATATGTTATCAAATAACAATTGTATGATTGAATATTTTGATAATCAAAATACTTATTCATATTTACCATTACTTGCTAATATTGTATGTAAATATAATTGTTTGATATGTCTTATAGTTACTGAGATACAAGATGGGTCGGTATTAGGAGGGGTAGGTAATAGGGGACTTTCCCCTGATTATTATATTATATAATTTCAATGTATACATATAGGTATTTTTAATGGGGTTTTTATATTGATGTTATTATAATAATATTTTTATTATTGTAAAGCTTATTAAATTCTATAATATAAGTCAAATTGTAGTTATTTAAAATGTTGATTAAAAAAAAGTTATGATCACAAATATATGACAACAATTGGAAGAATTGTTACATAGGAATTATGCATTTTATAATTTATTTATAATACTTATTTGACAACAGCTCATTCAATAATGCTTTATACATCATACATGTATATTTGTTAATGAAATTAATAGTATATCTTTATAATATATATCTATATATTAATATATATATTAAAAAAAAATTATAACCGATATAGGAAAAATTGTGATTTTGTATTTAATAATTTTATTTTAATTATCCAAAATTAATATAATTTATATTTTTAGATATCTCTTTAAATTATATAATATAAGTTCTATTTTAGTTTTAACTAAATTACAAAATAAAAAATATTATTGTTAAAAATAATATTTTACTATTTTTTTAAATAAAGGCTCTCAAATTTGTGTTCGTAATTTTTTTTTTCGCGAGCTCAAAATCTGTCAGATATGGAATTTTATTTCGAGAAAATATCATACAAATTTTAGTTTTTTTTTACTATTCATTTTTTGAGAATGTCAAATAGTATTTTTCGTTATCAAAATATATAGTAAAATGACAATAATTCTGAAATAATTGGGAATTTAAATTTTTATTTTACAAATTTATTTTATATAATCTAGATACCCTTATAAATAGTATCAACAAAATATTATGTCTTTTGACATTCATTTTAAAAAATGTTAAGTTTCCCTTAAAGTAAATTCTATAAATACATTTCCAAGAACATTTTAGGACAAATTTATTTAAAATATTTTATATATGTTATCATTGATGAAATTACCTATTATCTATGGTGTTATAATGTCGTGTTACAGATAAATTTGAAGTTGATCAAAATTCATTTGTTAGTATTTTGTTTATTTCCTATGTTAAATATTGTATGTACCCATGCTCAACTTAGATGAATTATCGCTGCTCTCGCGGTAATCTAAACTTTCTAAAAAAAATGTTGATTAGTTATTTAGTTATTTTAGTTATACTATCATTTATTCATTTCCATCGACCAAATATAATCCATCGCCAACAAGTCAACGTAATCACATTTAGCGTGCTGAGCACGTGTGAATCTCGTAGAGTTATAGTTTACCATTAAATATACATATAAATATACGCTATAGATATAGGTGTACAATTGTATACATAGATCAACAAATAACGTGTATACATGCTCGTGTGTATCTGGCAATGCATTGTACGGTGTATGTAATTATGTACGTCGACTTAACCAGGAATTCGAATAACAATAACAATAATAATAATAATAATAGGTAATGAATAATACAGTATGTAATTAGGCTGGAAAAAAACATTTTGTAATGCCAACTAAAAACAATATATTAATATATATATATATATATATATATATTAATAAATAGGTGGTTATTGATTACTAAACAAATATAATAGGTTTAAGGTGAGACCGGCATAGTCACTATGGTATAGTAATGAGTTAAGAAACATATTATGTGTTTACTTTATACTGAGTTAAATACGTTGAGGAATACGTTATAAGGTTAATCCATAATTGTTAGGATAGTCATTACAATATATTTATGTATTTAATATGAATCAGACATGCATAACATAGGTCCGTAGAGTATACAATAATTAAGACGAACAACAATTAAACGAAAATGAAAACGTTTATATATATATGGGAAAATAATTGTATACAATTATCAAAAAAAAATGAAAATAATAAACTAACAACGGCGAAGCCTATAGGCTATTATAGTATATATATATATATAACTGATCATATAACCGGATGAATGTATCTCCCGCTGTAATCTTACATGTTGTTTTCTGAACTACGAATCTTATAGTTAATATTATACTACCGGGCGGCCGGGTGCTGATATCATTCTATGTTACTACATGTTATACTTCTACTTAGTTATAAAACGTGATATGCAGGGGTCTCGGAGGTCAGTTATTCTGAGATGATAAATTTCCTAGGATTATCATAGGATATTATTTAATATTACTGAGATAGCTAAGGATTATTCTATGATATTCCTATGCGGGGCGTAGCCAGAAAATTATCTTTGGATGGGCTTAGCCCAATGAAAATAATACATTTTTATATAAGTCATAAAATATATGTCTTTCGATATAATTATTATAAAGCAAGTTTTCTTGTTTTTCTTTAAATTCATCAATCATTTCTTTAATTGTTATTCCATTTAATAATTGTCTTTCTTAAGAACGGTGAACCAATGCACATTTTCGGTGGTGGCCCGTATAAGCTATAGCTCTTCTGTACGGTTATATAATACGTTCTACCGTGGAAAATTACCCGTCACAACTTGGTGTTCACGTTCAAAATGTTTCACCTGCAAATATCAATATATAGATGCAATTCTATAAATGTAATTCTGTATTTATTAAATCACTTTATAAATGTTTGGTATTTATATATATATAATAGGTGAATACTAATTCCCTAACTGCTGGGATATAACAGTACACTTCTGCTGTTGCGATGTATACATGTAATAGAGTTAAAGAAATTATCGGTATGAACTTATTAACTAAGTTAAATATTTATACAAGTAAATCATCTTTTAAAAAGATTTGCTTAGTACAGCTGACAGGTCTTAATGACTTAATTTATTTGATAATATCACAATTAAATTCAGAGAAACGATTATCAAATTATCCTATAGGATATATTATTCTATAGAACGTTGTCAATGAGTTCATAATATATACTTTTCAATATCATAACACAGTTTCATAACTTTTTTCTACATGAATAAATTATAAATTATAAAAATACATAATTATATCATTAATACTAACCATTAATCTATCTTCAGAATATAATTGTGTAATGATGTTGGTGTCTTACATACAATTCCATCTTTAACATACCTGAAATAACGTAATAGTCATTATCAATTATATATATATATATAATATTATATATATAGTATATACTATATTAACAAGTCCCTTCACCGATATCCTCACAACAGTTAAAAGGAGAAAACTGAAATGGTATGGACACGTGACCAGAGGCGATGGACTTGCCAAGATAATCCTTCAGGGTAATGTCGAAGGTAAAAGATCCCGTGGACGTCCAAAAAAACAATGGATAGATAATATAAAAGAATGGACCGGAAAAGGCTTCAATGAACTAAATGAAATTGTATATGACCGGAAGAAGTGGAGAAAATTTTGTTTCAACGTGATACTCCCCCACGGCTCAACAGGCTAAGGGACCAAGGTAACAAGGTAAGTATATACTATGGATATTTAATTACGTACCGTATAACCACAGATAATAACGCAACACTTGAACGATCTCTAGTTCCATCACATGTAAATAATTGTAAATAAATTAAATCACTATTTTGTTTAGAAGTTATTAACTTATTTTTCAAAACTTTTTCAAATATATAAATCAGTTCATTTTCGATTAAATATATTTTTCATTCTTGGGTATCCACGAACTAATATCTTGGAGTTTATCTTGGAAATCATTTTAATCTATTATTAAATGTAGTATTAAGATATTATTTTTTTAAGGTACGAGTTCATTGGTTAATTGGTTCATTTTCATTTAAAATATTTGGAACTATGCCATTTTCTTCATACTTTTTATTTATATTTTCTTTTACATTATGTTGAATATATTTTCTTTTATATTTGTGATAGAATTTCTGAAATCTATTGAATATTAATAATGTATACTTTTGTTTAGTTAGGCTAAGATCATAATTGTGTGGGCTTAGCCCTCACTAGCGATACGGAGTTAGTACACAACATATGTATTTATGTACACACATACATACTTTACCTTCCTTACCTTACACACATATATATATATATATATATATATATATAAACTTACATGCATATATAGTATATACTATATATATATAGTATATACTAATTCATATATACACATATACACATGCATACACACATGAATACACAGTGTGTATTACACACTCATATACATAATCATACTCAAACACATATTACATATGTATTGTCACGTGCTAGGAAACGATGAAGGTATTCTAACCATAGACGAGGAAGTCCCCCCCCCTCGATTAGGGTTTCAGGTACCATTATCATTATCGGTATACCAGCATACACAGCGCATAAAGCACGCATTACCTCCGCGACATTCCTGGAATGTTTACGAACGCACGCTATAGTCGTCGACGATCTCAATCTAGATCGCCAGCGATTATATTTCAGTGAAACTACGTACTCACGAACGCCCGCACGCCGGCTCGCACACCATACACTCTACACTACACTCACCTACACGCACACTCACACTAACAATAGAGAAACACAACCACGTGACTAACTACTACATCTCTACTCGCGCATTCTATAGCGGTAGTCCGCCATTAATACTCTCGTAGTCGTAAATAACGTCCGTGCTATAGAAAGCGCGCGCTCTTTTTAAATCACGGCGCTATTTATTTATTCGTCGACGAGTTATTAAAAACAGACGACATACACATAAGTAACGCGTATAAATCATACATTAATAAATTATAAATTATAGACGATCTTATAGTCGTTGTTTATAATTACTAGCACCAACACTACCTGTACCGCTACCTATCGAGGATTACTTGTACTACGACCACTCGGATATACTAGACCGGATACCACCACTGACCACTACTGACCACTACTGACCACTACTGACCACTACTGGTCGTAGCGATGTCCGATCGTAGACACCACCTGAACGCCGAGTACGGGGCCAGAAAGTCGTCTTCCGGTCTGACTCCGACGCGACACCAAGAGGAAGCGGCTTCTCGCGATGACGTCATCGAGTCGGATGCGACCGGAAACGGAAACGGAGATGCGGTTCAGGAAGACGCGGGTAAAAGTACGGGTATCTCCATGATGTCGGCTATACATGCTTTAGCAGGTCAGCTGATGTTCATCTATTATTATAAATATTTATATATATACATTTATTTTACGTAACATATATACATATCATAATATGGTTTATGGTTATGGTTAACGTAATAGTACACGTATAAGTGGTATGATATAGGTATTATAATCTAATCCTATTCTATTCGTTTTAATTATCGGTTACTAATACATCGAGTTTACTCTACGACACTCCTAAGTTAGATGACATCATGTTCTCATTCCATTATTAGTAACAGCAAAGATTTTGTGAAGCAACATCCTTCGGAAAATCTTTGGTAACAGAATAGATAGTAGATATATCAGATACTATACCGGTAGTTACGGTTGTAGTATAGTACCATAACTATATGACTCATACCTATATGACTCATACCTATAGGTAACGTATACGTTATAAGCTTATAACCGAACAATATGCACATGCAATTCGTGTATGTATAAGTTTATGCATACGAGTGTGAATGTATGTTCGCTTATATGTATAATAATTATATTTATAATTATATAATGCTCTAATATACTATACATATATAGTATACTATAGAGAATTATACGTATATATTACTAACATATTTTCCTAAATATCACGTCATGATAATGAACGTATACACATTACGATATAATAACCTAATTACGATGTATACGATATATGTTACTCGGTAACATCGAGGCACTATGTAATATAGCGCAGGCTTCGCTATAGACAGTATAGAGCGCAGGTATGTCCTACCTACAATGTCCTACCTACATGCGTACACGCGCACACACACACGCACCAACACCAGCACCAGCACCAGCAGCACCAGTAGTAGCACCAGTAGTAGCAGTAGTGGTGTTGTTTACATTGATGTGTTGATACCTGCCCACAGGCTGCTGTGGTGGTGTATCAATATTAACATTGCCGTCGCTATATCTTAGTGAGTTAGGTCGCAAACTTAGCTGTCACGTGATGTAATACAATACCTCACGTCGTAGGTGTATACGTATAGTTACTATAGCTATTAGTTATTTGTTTCTCCCATTATATATATATATATAAATAGCATCAGTATGTACTTGATACACTCATTATTATATGCTATACTAAGGTATCACTTACCAATATATACATATCATATATGTATAATATACATTATATATACCCAGGGATACTCCCTGATATACCTATAGGATAGATATACTTAGGTATAAATAGGTATATGTTTAGGTATACTACAGCTATAGTGACGTATCGTACATGTACTACAATACGTGTACGTTAGATAGCTGTGTGCGCATGTGCGTGTAACCGCATGAGATCATGTGTGTAATAGTGTATGTCATTTAGTTTGGTATACCGCGGTATTTATAATCTAGACATTATCAAATACTTATTACTCGACAATTCTGAAATAGTTGATTTGTTTCCAATAACTATCAGAGATGATAGATAGATGGTAGGTAGGACTAGAATCAATAGATCTACGTCTATGGAGATATGGTATATAAGGACGAAGTTCTGCGATCTTTGTAAACACGAGTAATCATCATCCGGTGTATATCATACGGGAATGGTATATTTACAATGTCCGTTTTAGATTGCGATCATATGTTCTTCATACGTTATTTAAGATTACAATTATGACACATATATACACATTAAACTCTCTGTATCTCAGAAACCCTCGATATCTCAGACATATTAGAATTGTAAGTTTGGTTTGTGACGAATCAGCCGCATATATGCATATATATATATATCATACTATATTATATATTATTATATCTAAGACCATTAATATAGTATACACGCCCCCTTGTATTCTAAGATATCGAGAGTTGACTATGTATTTGATTATATATATATTCGCAACTCTTTCTAAATCAAACTATAATAGTACGGTATACCGTTAACTCAGACTTTTAAAGTGATAATTTTAATAACAATGTTTATATATGTAATTACAATACGATAGCTCAGAAAACCTGCGTAACTCGGACATGTTGTGATGGTACCTCAAAACCGAGTATTATCAAGTTTACTTTATATAGTCAACATCAGAAATATATATATATATATATATATATATATATATATATATATATATATATATATATATATGCATAATAAGCCTATAGGCTTATGTATACATGAACCTAATTACTTGACTCTCGAGAGTAATTATAAGGACACATGTTACGAGTAAATGACGTTATTGTGTAAAGGATAATAGGTAACGCCGTTACATGACAAGGAACACAGAAACGCAGCGAGAACAATAGAGTATACCGGATGTCGTAACTGTGCCCGCCGCGACAATGCGTACAATGGGAGACTAATATGTATACATGCTTATAAGCATTACATAACAGTGTACGTAAGTAGATTAATTCACACGATACGCTGCCGCTACTTGTGTACACTATTATATAATATCTCTATATAAGGTTATGTAAGCGGCGCGCATTCGGATCTTACGTAATGGTAGTGCGCGGGTTTTTTTACGACTTCCGTAATAATTAATGGACACTTTATTTACATACATTAAAAAAATATATATATATATATATATACGTATATACTCGCGTGTAACATGTGTATAACGGAGTATACTCGATATATAACGACAACCTAGGACACGCATTTCCTTGAAATACGATTATATTCGGTGATATGATATCATCGATGGCGTCTGCATTACGTAACATGTCATAGAGCGCCGGATTGATTTGAATACTAATCTATAAATAGAAATACCTGTTACTCGCGCGTGAGTCATACGTGTGTATATATGATATATTGTATACAGTTTACACCGCGTGCTGTCGTACAGTAGTGAAGGTAAGTTGTACAAGTCACACGCATGCGTAATAGAGCTACATTATTGATAGATCACGTGTGTGTGTGTGTGTGTGTGTGTGTGTGTGTGTGGTGTGTATGCTTTAACACTACGATGCGATGACCTGGTTTAATACCAACTGAAATATACACACGCTAACTTCGCGATACCCTGAGCCATATGTAGTAATAACGAAGCCCTTTGGTAATAGAGGTATGATAGAGTGAACCATATACATATTGTAAAGTGTATGTACATGTATATACTGTATTATATACATTTATATTGCATTATATTGAGTTGAAATATGATATATGTGTATATATATGAAATGTTACATTCATATATTAGTTACATTATAACTAACTTATATAAATTACAACCGTTCTCTATACATTTTACAGCATTATACGTATATACTATAGTGTGTATATTATATAAAAATGCGTTTCCTGTTTCACTACTACTGCTGACTTTTACTGATGGAAATACATCTGTCATTATCAATTAATATATGATCGAACCTATGCATGTATGTATGTATGTTGGTATGTATGTATGTATGTGTGTGTATGTGTGTATGTGTGTGTGTTAGTGATTGTATACTAGCAGCGTGTAATAGATATAGGCGTATATGTAGATGTATATATGTACAATGTACGTACAATTATATCTACAGATGTGTCTAAACGTACATATATATATATATATATATATATATATACACATTATGTTCATATTAAATATCGTGCACCTCCTAATACACCTCTCATCAGATAACGCATGTGTTTACATGCTCACATGTTGTTAAACCTAATCATGCGATTAAACGGGGCCACATTTATCAACGAGAGACTATAGTCAGTGACCACTAATGTTTGGCCATCGGTCAGTTTATATTATTCATACACCACACACACACACACACACACACACACACACACACACACACATATATAATGTAATATCTATAGCTATATCATATATGGTACTTTACATCCAGTCGTATTATATGATTAATAGATTTAATCACGTTTTGTATCTATTCTATAATATATATATATATATATATCAAATACTTATATGTTACCCTGATTTAGGATAATATATGTACATATATATAACTATATATTCGCATCTTTTCTACATATATGTATTCACTAATTACACTAGTTAACATGCTAACCCGATAATAACCCGATAAACGTCAACTTCCGGTAATTATCTGTTATATCGCTCATCTGACGTCACATTATTAATATGCTATGTATATTAGATGACACACAATGATAGTGGTAATAGTCACTGATGATAATACTATTAATCTATATTGAAATAGATATATTTATATTAGTTTGAATATATTCAAGTATACTTATTATCAGTATTATTTCCTGTTTACCTATTGTTATGTAATATCTGTCAAGATAATTCAACTAACTGTAGTGTACTTTAAGTATATTGTATTGATACACATTACTAATTTATATAATCTTATAAATTAGATAGAATATCAAATAGTATTCAATAAATACGTAATTAATAAACAAATTATTACATTTTTAATATATAAATTATATATATATATATATATGTAATATTGTAAATGTATTACTAACTATTGATACCTAGATACCTAGATAACTAGGTACTTATATCTAATAGAGATCGATACACACGTATTTAATGCTATAATGATTACATAAGTAATAATGAATTAATGTTATTATTACTTATGTATAAGTCGGATATTAACAACATTATTTCATTATTGATATATTTAATGTAATAGATACTATGTAACGCTATACAATGTTAACGTTATTAATGCATTATTTACTCAATCACGTGTGCATGTATACACTTATGCAATAGTTCTATAGAAATCTCTACGTTTTTATACATTACCTATACACAATATATTGTATTCGATTATGTAATAAGATATGATCTATATTTGTTATTTCTTACATTACAACATCAGAATTAGCAATAGATTATATTATTGATGATATTATATTATTGATGATATATACAGCTGTGATTATTGTTGTTGGTTATATATTGTTTTTATGTTATGTATTGAATATATATATATATATATATATATATATTAAACATATTCGATGAAATATTAATATATAATTATTACCGTTAGTATTCATACCTCTATATCTATATATCTATATTATAATATAGATATATGATATGGATATATAATATAGATAATATACAATAGATGAATACTTCTGCAGTGGATATGGACACATGTGTTTACGAACGCATTTCCATGTATCGTATTACATGCGAGTTTATAGTTTCCTACAGTGTATAGTATACAGTGTATAGTATGTACACCGCATACTATAGGATAGCGTATAGCATACTATATATAGTGGCTACATTATACTATGTATACACGACCTACTTGTCTACATTCACGTGACAGGTATTAACACGTGACACATCTATATTACGTAATACCTAACATGTATAACTGTGATCTATGCATATGTTTGTATAGTGTATATAGGCGTGTAACTATGTATCTATGTATATACGTATATATATATATATATATTGTAAGAATGATTCATGTACAGTGTATACAATGTATAAATTGTACACTGTACATTGTACAATGTACAGTGTATATACTATGTACATATTGTACACTATATTATGCTATTAAACATAGATACATCGATTAATTATAATCTATGACCATATACGGCATACAAGGGCTTCGATACCACTATGAATCACTGTCGCACATGTCATACCGTATATGACGCACTATACTGCTGGTACAGGTAGGTGACGCATGCATGCGCAGTATTAATCACTATCGCTAGTTGTTATACTCCACTGCAGTATACTGGGTATATATCGGTGAACTGTGTAGGCATCGACTTTTACATTATCGGATATATATATATATATATATATATATATATATATATGTGTGTATAAATGTATTTATACATACACGTACTGTTGGATATATCGTATAAGATATGCCGTGAGATTCTGTTAACAATCGATCACTATCGGTAATAACTATAGGTTACTATTGCTAGTACTGCTTGTAGTAACACATGTACAGTATGTGTAACTAGCGTGTATAATGCACGATGTACAGTATTCAAGTATAGTTTATAAAACTTTAGTTACTACTAGTAGTATACTACTAGTACTATACATGTTTGACTACTCTTACTATAGTAAGAGTAGTAAAACATGTATAGTAGAGTACAATGTACATTGTACATCGTATAATTTAACTTGTACACAATATTCAAGAATAGTATACTACTCTTATATATATATAATGTATATGTATACATATGTATATATACAGTATACTGTATAATATATATAGTATATTTTACATGTTATACAGTCGTTAAAGCTAAATACACGTATACCATAGGAGCCATGGTATACCAATGCATTCGTTACTATGACCGACGCCGTCGGTCCGACTGTCAATGACCGTTCATCAAACAATGATAGTACCTCTACTATAGTTGACGCTATATACAATAGGCATCCTAACTATAGTTATAATATAAGGTTAAACTGTATATGTACGATGTGTAAAGGTTTTATAACCTCGACGACATGTCATATATGATACGTATATGTGTATATTCTAAGTTAGAATAATGGGGACGGGAATGTAAACATATCTCTATAGATCTAACTAGTAAAACTGAATATTCAAAGTGTAACCTATCACACAAATAAAACTTCCATGTATATATATATTAAATTGTAATAGTACATAATAAAGTATACTTTATTTAGTATATTCCATGTTATTTAACTAAGAATGTTATTAGAATATTCGCGTATAACAGGTAACACGGTATTATTGCGCATATTTATATAAGCAGCTGGTTATGACCTATATACAGCACTTTAGTTTCAAATAAATAAGATATATAATAAACGAAATAAGAATTAATATAAAATATATATTAAATTTTAAATAGAAGAAATAAGAAGTATACTGAATATTATTTTATTCTAAAAATCAATAAATTATTATTATAAATCTAAATCTATAATCATATATGATATGATATGTATACATACTTCTCATCTCTGCTAATTACATTAATGTTAATCCTCTTAAGGTTAAAGGTTTCTAATCATTGTCTAAATATAACATATAACTTGTTAGCAAATACTCCTATAGATCTATGTAATATTACACTTTTCTCTATGATTTTAATTTGTTTTATTTATAACATTCCTAATAATGTATAAACCTTTAAGTTATTAATTAATAATATATACACGTATTTTATATATATATATTACATGTTTAGATATATCTAAAAACATACAATATATAAACATATATGTGTATACACGTATACGTGTATATTTATTAATCATGTTTGTTTATTGTTGTTTTTAATAAAATAAAAAAGTGTCCACATCATAGTAAACATATTCGCATTTTAATTGCCATATTGAGATTTATGTCGGCTATTACATAATAACAAGCGGGTTAAGGGTTAAGGGTTAAAGGTTACGGTGTGTTATTCTCTTGGGTTTATCAATAACTTAATAGGTGTTAAATAAAAACACACACACACAAAAGTTACGTATTATTGTGTATTGTCCTTATATAACATGTACATGTCTACGTCTTCTTGAGGGGTCCATTTGTATCCGCTATTATAATACGTGATTCTATAAATAAATAATATTATTATAATAATGTAATTAGATAGTCTACCTATTGCTCTAACCTGTTTAGTCATTATTAATGAGTCATTATTGGTAATGACTCATTAATGAGTCATTATTAGTAATTATTCATTAATGATAATGAATGCATACCATACCCGACGTGATGATGCCCACACACACACACACACACACACAAACACACACACACACAAACACACACATCTAGTAGAATACGTACACGTGTATAGGTGTATACTGCAGTATACTCGACGTGGATACTCGACATAACTGGTAGATCTGATATCTAGTGTATTTATACATACTATAATGTATGTATAGTATTTTGTAGTATGCATACTATAATAGTTGTGGTAGTTTTATATATATGTATATATATATATATATATATATATACATATATATATATATATATATATATATATATATAATTATACACATACTGTATACAGTAATACTATTATAGTCTATAGTATAACTGATTCACTATATCTGAGTGTAGTAACCGGACACCCATAGAGTGTCAGTAGTACGCTACTATAGTATGAGTTATGGCATACTATAGATAGTGTACTATAGTAGTACAGTCACGTATTGTTCTCCAACAATGCAAGTTTACTAAGTGTGATCATAACATCATTATTCAAATAAACTTTAGGCTATATATGCTATAGCAGCTGCTGTTTAATTAATCTCAATGAATGGTAATCTTTTACATGTTACCGAACACAACGTATCCATTCATAAAGTAGTACACATATATATATATATATGTATGTATATAAGTATATAAGTATATATATATATATATATATATATATATATATATATAATTCTTGTTATGAGAAATGAAACAATAAAAGTAACTATTTTAGTTTATTGTTTATCTTAATATGTAATCTATTTATTATATTTATTTTTACTTTATTTGTAATCTCATGATGCTTGTATATTAAGGAAGATCAATTCACTTTCTTCTACAACACATCTTCCCCATTCATCAATATATATATAGTAACTCATCTATATTATTCTCGGTCAATTTGTTTGCATCACATATACTTATTTCTAGGGTTTTATTGTTATCTCGATATTTCATCCATTCATGGAAGTATGGTTTCGATAAAGTTTCGTGACTAGGAGTGTGGCAGAATTATGTCAGCTTTCTTCGGTTTATAATTTGCAGAAATGGCTCAAATATCCCAAGATTGTTTGGTTTCTAATAATTATAATGATTACATATATTTGTATCCTCATTTCTAGATACTTTACTTGCCAAACAGTTTTCTGTACAAATGTTCTCTAATTATTGTAACTTATGTTCCATGTATACACTAAGAGTCCATTATTCACACCCGTATGAAACTTCGTCGGTAAGAAGAATTATTGTAAAGGGATTAATCAGAGTTATAATTTTTATTATAACTCTATTGATTCCACAATTATGAAGACCATAATATATTATGTCATATCAAAAGCTTCTTCGATAAAGTAGCAACATCGATAAAGTTGAAACATTGAGTATATCATAACATAAACATGGAACAACTTTATTATATCCACCACGCGCAGGGAATCCGTAATTTGAGAAAATGTCGGTATTAATCACATGTTCCAATTACCGACCCCTTTTTTATTTTTGTTAATTTTATTATATAAAAAAAATCAAAATAGAAAAATTATTTATTGCCATAATAATACTCAGGTTTCAAAAATTCAAATAAATATATTGAATATTGAATAAGTCATTATGAATAGTCATTTAGGGATCAGTAATTGGAGAATTCCTCTATATCTCCGTATGTCGTATATGTATATATAATGACTACTTTATAGGCGTATCTAAAGCACACGCCACTCCGATCTATAATCACCGAATAAAGAGAAGCTTACAAATGATTACTCCATTCAATGGTTTTCTTCAGAAAAAATATAATGTGAATATAAATCAGTGATGCGGGAGTTTCCGTAGTGTGGAGGATGGCGTTCGTATTTATTCATTAAATAACGTATAACCCTTATGGGTATAACGTATAATGTATAACTAATACGTTTATATTATATATTACACACACATACCCTCATACACACATATATACATATACATACACACACATACACAAATGTACACCTACATACACACACATATATATTTTCATATAGGATCAGAATTATTGATATAAATATATATTTTACGAATTGGTATTTCGAGTTTGGTTTCTCATTACAATATCATTGTCAATCAGCCGCTAACCTGATCCATTGTATATTGTTATTTGTATTGTTATTGTGGTGGAGTCCTTTCATCCCATCAATTGATGTTGATGTTGATGTTCCTTAAGGAACTTAGAGAAAGTGTTCACGTATAACCATATATGGCTCTAATATCCCTTCGAAGCGGCTCTCGTGTTAAGGAATCCATGGTTTTAATGTGAGTCCATCACTTATTTATACATAATTATATAAGATCACTTCTAAATACTATTTTAATACCTATTTTGATGGTCCGAACGGGACTTGAACCAGCGTCCTACTGCGTCTATGTATGACGCCTTATAGATCTACATAGGAAGTTAATATATATATATATATATATATATATATATAAATATTATTGTATACGTTCACACACATAAATAAACAAATAAACAAACAGATAAATCAACATTAACGGATACTTAGTATTGTTATTAGCCAGTGTAACACAGATGTCATTATATTACTGTGAATTCTCTTTCTTGTTTTGACGAATAGGTATATTATAATATACACACTAATAAACTGCAAATATGCCAATATCAGTTTACAACTTTACACTGTATACAGTGTAACTACAGTTATGTATTACACTGTAGTATACTGTATTACACAATAACCAAGCTGCTAATTTGTATTTAGTTAGAATTATTCTGGGGAATAATTAAAAACAATAATACAATTAAATTTAATATTTAAAAATATATATTCAAAGTTGTAGCTGTAAGTAAGAGATTAGTGCTAAACTTATTAATATAGTATTGTTCTCTACACTATATAACTATACTTATTGTATGTAGTTATGGCTAGAGAATTTATTATAAAAATTAAACTTAAATATGTGTCAATATTATGTTTATAAGTATTACTAATTATCAAAACTATAGTAATAGTAGCTAGTAGCCATTAGCTACTATGATATATATATATATATATATATATATCAACAATATAGTTGTTCAATTTACAACCATTACTCTATATTATTTTATAATCTAAATATATATATATAATATTCTTATTAGTATTAATATTATATTCTCCCTGATTCTAGCTTATTTCTAAGAGGACATTGGGCATATGTGCATGCAATATTAATGTATAGCTATCGAGTTAATAATAAAACGAGGTATGCAATATATAAAATAGTTAACTCATTATTAAATATAATAATAATAATAATAATAATAATATGTATTTATTAAACCACGATAGTTATACAAATTAATACAAATATTGGGTATAAATGCACCTATCATAAAGTCGTAGACTTGAAGATGTTATAAATAACCATAAGGTCCAGGACAATACAATAATAATAAGTAACTTTTTGTACTTTTTATGTTTTTATGTATTGTTTAATAAATACTTGATGCAAACAAGGTAAATACTAAACATACCTGAATTCGAATCTGCAGATTCCATGGAACATCTAACTTTATAGATATGTAATGTTTAACTGGGCTATAAAATATGGCTTTATATATATTTACAGTTTAATGTTACGATCAAATAATGACTAGCTATGTATATACACGGCATATATGTTATCTTGAATAGATTTGATTTAATTTTGATATAATTGAATAATATATTATTGTATAATAATTGTATATTAATATATATATATATATATATATTCGATATGCATATACTGTATACAATGTATATAACAGTTCTATAGTAACCATGGTTATCAATTAATAACGAGGAAATAATGTCCTCTGCAGTAATTGACGCGTCGCGTTGTCTGTCAATCAATCACTGATTATAATTGACACGCATTTCTGCATACGTTAGCGTTGGCTATTGCAATTAGGGTTCCATAGCCACCGCTATGTGGAGCTAGTGTATGCAGGCTAGTATACTGGACTACGATAGGCTGGTGGACTAGGCTATCATAACAACCAATGGGGTATCGTGTTACAATTTGCTGCCGCACAGTGCGTCCAGGTAATCGAGTTTAACACTTCATTATAGTAGAACACCCCCTCACAGTAATACCCTAACACCCCCTCACAGCAACACCGTACCATAGCCTATCTCTCAGTAATACATCCTTATTAACAATAACCTACTTAATATTCACGAAAAACCTTGCACTCAATCCGGAATAGCTTACCAACCTTAGTTTACAATACTCAACCCCCATCAGAACATTTCTTTGCGCTTTCTCGTGACAACATTATTCAATATCAATTGCAATACCATTACCCTATCTCTCCAAAGTATCCAAAAGTTATCCACAATGCATTAACATTACTCACTCCATTGATCACTAATACGTCGTATGGATAGGCGGATTAAAGTTTCAATACGGTTTCATTAGATAATTAACCGTAATCGAGAATCATTGAATATTCATAGAAATTATATTTCAATATAGCGTATTATATTAAGTGAATAATTACTTAAATACCTTAGTAATAGAATAACTAACTTCTTTAATACGTATTCTATAATAAACAATACCGAACGAATTCCAACTCTATCGTAAGTTTATACACATATACGTACATACTTATACGTATATGTATATATACATATACCCATACACACATATACACATTACCTATTCCGATTAATTCCTTTACAACAAACACAATACCCCTGATGAGTTATACGTGCTTAACCTCGCTAGTAAACTGACCACTGTAAGAGCTGGTCGTAATAAGAGCTGACCAGTAACTCGCTAAGTTCACTCCGGCACTAGTGGTCATCGTATAGTCACGTGGTCATCGTATAGCCTATAAGTAACGCATTCCTATTGGCTTTGTAATACACACACACGCACATATATATTTGTTTTTACGTTCTTATGAATAGCCGTCAACAAAGAATCGCTTCTTATAGCCCGTAATCTTCTCACCTAGACCGCACCCACGTGACCACCACCTGACCACCACCTGACCACTAGCTCATAAACCCATACCACCGGCACCGCGTACGAGGATGACCTTATAAGCCGTACGTAGAACAGTAAACACAACTTTATAGCCGGCGGAGAAAGAGGTATCTCACTTTCGTATAACCACCGAGCTAGGTTGGAGGAGGGTGGGTCGCTATTGTAACATATCCTATAGGACTATCCTATATAACTACACCAGTATCTATGACGCAATACATTACCACGTGATACCGCGCTGATAGGTAATCATTACGTAACATATATCCGGTAGTGACGTAACATATCTCCGGACTGATTCTGACCATCGAGTGGTCAAGCATAACCTCCACTACATTCAACCGTACACACTATAACACGTATAGAGATATAGAGCTATATCGCGTAGCAACCGTACCTAAACCCACGTGATAAGGACATCACTACTACTACTACTACGAAGAGCGAGGAGGAGGGTTATATAATACCCCACACATACTACAATGGATATCGTTGTCATACGGGGACGATATTATCAAAGGTGGACGGTGGAAGGAAGACTGAGACATATTTACTTACATGAAGGTACTTTATAGTATAGGTATTTATATATTGTTATTGTTATTGTTATTTTTATTTGGTGGAGTCCTTTCATCCCATCCAGGAACTTAGATGAAGTTTTCACTTATAACCATATATGGCTCTAATGTCCCTTCGAAGCCGCTCTCATGTTAAGGCATCCATGGTTTTAACGAGAGCCGATCATTTATTTATACACAATTATATAAGATCACTTCTAAATAATATTTTAAGACCCATTTTATAAAATTAATTAATGGTCCGGACGAGGGTCGAACCCGTGTCCTACTGCTTGTGTGTCTGACGCCTTAGCCACTGAGCCACACAGGCAGTTATATAGGCAGTTATATAGGTATTCATCTATATCTATGTATACTTATGTATATATATATATATATATATATATATATATATATTTTTAAACTTCCTAGAAACCACCCATGACTTATTTATTTATATTAATAAATATTCATCGCCGTAATTATCATATTAATATATATCAGCATCACAATAATCTCCATCACTATCACCATCCCAGTATATAATAATCTATTATAATTAGCGATAAATTCGAAAAATAAACTATATTGTATATATTGTACATGGTTTTCGTAAGATCATATATATATATATATATATATATATATATATATATATATATATATATATATACAGTTTACTGGATATCATCATTATCATAATAAACTACCTTCTATAACTGATTAGGTATTAGTTATTACCTATAGGTCACGTGACAATCGCAGTAATCATGTGTTACGTGGCTTACTGATTACAATTAGTGGTTAACACACATTCTCTCCATATTTATATATTATAACACTATAGTATAACACTAATCATGACACTGTATACTATAGTGTTCGGTATTATGCGGTCAATATATTGTAGGTAACTATAAAATAATGTTACGTTGAACTTAAGTAACACTCTTGAATATACCGTTATTTGTAGATAGTTATCTCTTGCGATACCCTACTATTTATGAAGGCAAACTATAGCTTATTATCATAGAATATTAATATCGCGGTCGTTAATGCGTCATAAATCATCGCGATAGATCTTCCGCCGACGCACGCGCGACTCGTTTTTTTGCGCGCGTGCCGTGCATGCTTAGGCCACGCCCCGCCCATTCCTTGTCACGTGACTGAAACATCCGCCACCACCACCACGACCGGTGGTCATTAGAATCACGTGATTTATCTATAGCTAACGTGTGTTTACTACTAAAGACAGCGGCTGCTAAATCCAGGCGGACATTACCATTAATAAGCTACCACCGCATTACGTAATTAAGTGTCGATAGTTGCGACATTGATACCAGATAAGTCGCTTAACAGGACTATAGATAAGACACTTACTGGCACTACGTACAATACGTGTATCAAGAGGACGCATTAGTCATAGCTTGGTTCTTGAAGTAGCGACATCCTCAACGTAGTCAGCGATATCTTCACTCGCTATACGCTATACGGATATCTTCAATCGCGGTATATAAATCGTCAAACAGTATACGGAGTAGTGGATTATAAAGATTCGGCTGTAATAGCAGATAGATCTTATATTCGCGAGGGAGAATATCAGATAGACCATCGAGCGATGACATAATCGAGACAGACAGACAGAGATATCCCCGACGTATGCCGAGAAAACCCGATGGCACGAAGATGAAATAGTAAAGGAACGGCAGATGATAATATGATTCTGAAACTCTCTAGTCACGAGAACAATAGAAATGTAGCGCCTGGATAGAACCCGTTGCGGTAATAACTCTAGTGTTACGTAATAGACTCCGAGTCACGTACACACACACACACACGTGATGAGCGAATACGAAGATGTGGAGTGTTACTGGCAGGACGCTGCGGATCTTCAGTGCGAACTGCCCTACGTCAGACTCATACATCAGATCAGAGGTTGCCAGTACACCCGCACCACTAAGGCGTGGCTTCTTCGCGAATATTACCTCTATAGAGCTTTTGTATACAGTTTTGTATACAAATCGCATATTCGCACAAATCTATCACGTTTTATCCACAAAAAGCGCATTATTATTCGCAACTAGTGTCGAATATCAGCGTATTAATGTGACGATTACCTACCAATGATGCATTGAGTGTGTGATTGATTGGTATGATTTATGTCATGCTTATATAACCATGGTTATACACACCTTGGCTGCATATAAACAAAGTTGACAAACACTCCAACAAATCTATAATTTAATTTTGGATTTTTTTTTAGGTGTGTTTGATAAGGACATCATATTATAATAAAATTTCACTTCTCACAATATTTAAATGAGTGAATATGTTATAGATTATTTATTAATACCAGAGTATGTTACCTATGTTAACCAATGTAATCAATCAGACATAAATAGTTATATAGTTATCGTATCTATATATACGTATGGTCGGATGGGGTTGGAGTTATAGGGTTAAATCTTTTGAAATATTAGTTTTTAATAATTTCAATTAGTTTTCCGTTAAAATTAAATCTCTAAATATAAACAGTAAATATATATATATATATATATATAGTAGTATTTACTATTGTTAACACAGCTATTATGGTTATTGTTATAGTTATTATAGCTGATATGCATATCACATGCGATAATATATATATATATATATATATATATATATATATATATATTCTATAGACAATAGATGATTACAATCATGGTTAATAGCGGTAAGATAATAGTAAATAATTAACGTATATTGAAACACGTAAGTATAATTAGCTTTATTTTGTCATATTTTTTCATCTAAATGCCACCTATAACTTAAACAAAATTCATTGCTATACTATATTACATATTTGTATATATATATATATATATATATATATATATATACAATGTATATATATAATTGTAATATAAGATTGTTTATTTCACTATCAATATATCCCCTACATTATCCTCGACTGCAGCGTATACTATCAAAGCATGCCGTGTTGCCTGTATACACATATTAATATATATATATATATATATATATATATATATATATATATATATATATGTAGACCGACACTACAAACTAGCTGCACCTACCACGAACGCTGCATTGCCCTTAGCCATATCTGTATCTCGTTATGTTTCTAGGCATGCGTCTATTGTATAGTATGATTTATTTAATATTACATCCACTTTCACACCCACCCACACACCCATACACACAAAGGTGCGCATATCAATGTATCACACACATATACAAGCCCGAATACGCACGTAAACAAACACATGCAATTTTGCCCATATATGTCGTACGTATGTGTATGCATAACCACGATCTATATATATATATATATATATATATATATATATATTATATATAGTACATACATATAGGATATACAGTGACATTTATATATGTGTACACATAAGGATGTACACTATATGTCGTATACATCGATATAAAGAAAGATTCATTATATCGATGGTCGTATACTGTATGCGATAGCTATATGCAGATAGATTATTACAATAGATATATCTATAGATAAGATACATAAACGTAGAATTGCCGCAGTGAATCCATGTCCCATTATTACGTATACTTGTATGTTATTAAGTATATATATATATATATATATATATATATATATATATACCAGTGTTCATTCTAGAGCTACCCAGCTACCCAAATTGGGAAGTGCCCTAATTTTGTGGGTAGCTGCCCTAAATATATAATTATATGGATTAAGTTTAATTATTAAGTTATTATTAATATACTTGTAATATCATTAATTAAAAGTGTTATATCTATAATTAAAGGAATATATTATTTAATAATTATCAGTTTTCCAATGAATATTTATAAAATGACGATTAAATGTGTTATTATTATTATATTATTATTTAAGTATTATTTAAGTATTAAAATAATGAAGAATTTATTATTTAATAAATGGCCGATTTTTAATAAATATTTGTAAAATGGCTATTAAATGTATTATTATTTAAGTATTAAAATAATGAAGAATTTGTATTTAATAAATGGCAGATTTTCAATAAATATTTATAAAATGGCGATTAAATGTATTATTATTATTCTATTATTATTTAAGTATTAAAATAATGGAGAATGTGAATAACTTCTGTCATAACATTAGGATAAATTCATTATTATTCAAATAATGGCGAATATATACTATTTGCCCTTTGTTATATCCATTTGATATTTTATATAAACAAACAATTTAGATTAAAATACAAATTAAATATTAATAATGATAATAAACTGCTTGATCTATATTTAGAATAATCTATTTTTAGATTGGGTAGCAAATTCACTACCCAAAATGAAAATTGGGTAGCAAACTTTAAATATTGGGTAGTGAATTTGCTACCAATTTATATTTATAATAATATATGAAAATTAATTCAATAATTATTTTTATTCCAATTCTTTTTCTCCCAATATAAATCACATGATTGTTTTATTTAAAATTTGTAATTTTTATATATTTATTCAAAATCCTATTTTAAAATATAATATTAAAGTGATATATGACATATTAAAAACCATGAAAATATAAAAATAATGAAACATTTAATCACCAATATTATTAATAAGTTCACTGTTTTTTATATTCATAATAATTAAACTGTATACTTTTTAAATGTATTATAATCTAATTATTAAATTTAAAATTATTATTTTTATTATTACATTTAATCATTAATACATTATTACATTAAATTAATGTAACATTAATATTTAATAATATCATATTATATATTAATTATCATACTTATCATAATTATTATTCTTATATATAATATATAATGTTTAAAATATAATGTCATAAATATCATGTATTATACTACTTATTAGTTATTATATATATTGAATTTAAAATCAACCGTTGTACGGATTACGTACTGCATGTTGATACATGAGCATGACATATTTTATATTGATTTTATTATGATAAAATTGGTATCACTGGAAAGCTTATTAAATTATATAATACAATTCATATTATGTTTTTTATTTTTTTTTATTTAAACAAAAGTTATTAACAAAAATGTGCAAACAAATTATTAAATTTTAATAATCAATACAATTATAATATTATATTATAATACATATATTATAAATATACATTCTAATTAATTTGTTATATTATGAAATTAAAATATCTTATATAAATTATATATAATAATGTGTACCAGTATGATATAATAATATTAATATAGATATAGGTATTTTTGTATATTTTTATCTACCTATAAGTATTTATAAGTATGATATATTATATATAGTTAATTGTATATATATAATATATAATTAATGAAAATAATTACTATATACATTATATATTTTGTATCTTATAATTTGTATTAGGATATATATAAACTTATTTATTTATATATTCCTATAAATACATTTCCATGTATTATAGTCTTTAATGATACAAATAACTAATCCTGTATACTTAACATAATAGTATACAGGTTTTTCTCGCGAAATATATCATTATGCTTATAATAATCATTATAATAATATGAAAGTTTAAATTATAAATATACTATTCGATTTATTAGTAATATTACCAATACATTTATATAAAAAAATAAGTGTATATATATAAGTTTGATAGAGTTACAATTACATTACTATAATAAATATATAATTATATATATGATATTACAATAATCATAATAGTATAACTTATCGAGAACCAAATTACTTATATATCAAACTACTCGAACATCTAATTTTAAAAAATAACTTCTCGACTACCAAATTTTCAATATAACATATTAACCATCTAATTTCCAATATTATAAGATCTCAACTACATCATTTTCAATATTAAGACATTTCGACAACATAATTTTCAATATTATAAGATCTCGACTACCTAATTTTCAATAATATAACATATCGACAACATAATTTTCAATATTATAAGATCTCGACTACCTAATTTTCAATATTATAACATATCGACAACATAATTTTCAATATTATAAGATCTCGACAACATAATTTTAAATATTATAAGATCTCGACTACCTAATTTTCAATATTATAACATATCGAAAACATAATTTTCAATATTATAAGATCTCGATTACCTAATTTTCAATATATAACATATCGACAACATAATTTTCAATATTATAAGATATCGACAACATAATTTTCAATATTATAAATGCTCGAATTTCAAATTTTTAATATCTGAATATCTCATGAATCAAATGTTGAGAGATTGAATATAAAAAGAATTATTTGATATCAATGTATTAGAATTACAATTTGTAAATCATTTAATTGTAAACGAATAATAAGTAATCGAATCGAATACTTATTTGCTATTTATTTACATCTCTAATTCAAAAAGTCTCCTAAGTAGCTTTTGTAAGTAACAATTGTTACAGGTTTAAATTGCCTCAGGGTATAAGTGTCCATCTAATATATTATTTATTATAAATGAATTTATAAATAGATAGCGAAATTACCCATATATGTCATCCTACATTTTACTTAGTAAAATATATTTAAATGCCCTATAATAATTTTTTTTTGGTAGTTGCCCTGAAACCTAGAATGAACACTGATATATACTTGTATAAAATTCGACGTTTATATATCTTATCCGTATATTGTAATGTACATATAGCTACATGTATACATAATAATATAGATAATGTACGTACATTTCACATCTCTGAAATGCATATTGTGTGTACATATAGCATTTTATATAATATCGATTATTAAGAGATTTATAATTCTGAATGTACTCAAATAATACAGTGTATGTATAACGATGTATATAGGCCTTATATTATACGGTATGAATATATATTATATATAATGTATACATGTATATATATATATACACACACACTCACACACACACACACTCACACACTTACACACGCGCATACATACATACATACATACATACATACATACATACATACATACATACATACATACATACATACATACATACATACATAAATACATACATACACATATATACAGTATATTAATATATAATATCTCAGTCCGATTCTGATATTGTATACAATGTAGACAATCGTTAATTGCGTTGATAGAAGGTAACATCTTCCTGCCCAGCCTCTCCCTCCTCCTCCTCCCCCTCACCCTCCCTCTCATCATCCCCATCTCAACAGTTGTCAGTAATCAGATCTCGCGCATGTCACATGCGGGTCACCTCAACTCCCCAACATTAGCGCATTACTTCTAGGCACAGTATACTGTATATATATATATACTGTATATATACAGCGTATACACATTGTATGTATGTGTGCTTGTGTGGTAAATCTATAGGTATAACTAATTGCTAATATATTAGCATAATATACTATATATAGTAATTTTATCTTAATTTGACCTTTGTTAATTTAATATCGGTATATATATAACATATTTGTTTGTTTGTGTATAAAATGCTTAATCTTATATGCTACGTAACTAATAGATTATATAATCAGTGTCCAGCTTTCCTATATAAGTATGTCAAATAGTCCGGGCGGCGCACGTAACCTTGATTTTGACTTTCGCCCACGAAGCTCACCACGTGCCATTAGCTCATCGTTGTCGCACAAGTGCATAATCGATATAACCCCGGAGTCGAGTACCTCGTGTCACCACCTGTATCTCACCGGCACGTTATCACCAGTACGTTATCACTAGTGATGTAAATAATGACGAGCTTTTAATGCCGAGCCGAGACTTACATTTTCAGAAAAAAAACGAGCCCGAGCCGAGACTCTAGCCAAACGAGCCCGAGCCGAGTTGAGACTTTTACAAAACATTACCGAGTCGAAATGATGCTTTTTTGAAATTACATTTTAATACTAATTTTTATATATTTCATATTTACATCAATTTAAAAAAATAATCTGCGCCAACTTTGCGATTCAGTGAATAATAATGTAAATTTCATCTAGTGGTGTAAATAATACCGATCTTTTGATGCCGAGTCGAGACTTTTGGTTATTGATGCCGAGCCGAGACTTTCATTTTCGGAAAAAAACGAGCCCGAGCCGAGCCGAGACTCTAACAAAACGAGCCCGAGCCGAGATGAGACTTTAGGTAACTGAGACTGAGACTGCATCATGCTTTAGATTTGAGCATCATTTACATCACTATAGTTATCACCGATAACCACTCTGTATTACGTAATAAGTGCTGTTACATCATCATCGTAATAGCAGTATTGTACTGCCGGTGTGATATGTTATATAACAGTATAATGTCCTATAGGAGTGTGCATAGCGTTACATCCATTACGTGACCTCGAGTCTACACTGCTGATAACGACACGCGTATCTCTATAGATAAGGCATACTGATAACAACACTCATACATGTGTATACACACTCGTATATATAATTGCTGTATTGATTTATTTATAATGTACTGTCTGCGTATATCTAAATATAAAGTTATAAAACTATATTTATATAATAAATTATTTAAACATTTATTATTAAATAGAGATAAATCAATATTGTAAACATTGTATACATTGTATACACACTGGTACACATTCACACACCCTTACGTGTATACATTCACACACCCTTACGTGTACACACTCACACGCTCACACAAACATACACACTCACACTCACACGCACAGTGTGCGTCGCACACACACACATACATACACACACACGCACGCACACACATACACACACACATCAATACAAGCAATATATACATAATATATTAGTCTAGTCATACTGTATAGTTATTACATTGTAGACAATACAATCACTATATGGCACATGTATATTACCCCTACATAACCCTATATGGTATGCGTATATATATAATATATATCAACTTATTATTTCTGTTATCTATATATAGATATAAGTATGAAGTACATATATATATACACACACATGTATGTAATACACATGTTTCCTACACGATAACTTCATACCTATAGGTTGTGTGTGGCTAACGTGAATGTCTCATGTTCCTGGAACTACCTCATTACTAATGACTCATTACATACTTGATTATACCTTACGACACACACACTGCCCGCGAAGTACATGAGTCACATGTATTACTATTGCTAATTAGTGAGCTATGCTTGTTATGTATTCGATTGTGTATATATTATGTACAAGTGATAATGGTAGTAATATGCAAATTCTATAGAATGTGGTCATAGAGGAATAGTGTTATAATAAAAAATAAACATATATATATAATTTAAATTCATAATTACTATACTGTTAATAATATATGTATATCTGATTACATACTCTCACGTACAATAACCTACACGCTGTGTATACATAATCAATAACAAAACCTCGGTATAATGTCTCCAAGGCTATGTCCTCTATATAGTTGTACACTTACATAGCATTATTATAATAACAATCTATTTCCATCATCTCAGTATATATATAGTATCGATTTATCTCGTTAGCGGTATATTTATGTGCAGTTTTTACGTGATTAATAATAGGTCGTCGAGATGCGAGTGTGAGAGTGTGTGTGTGTACGTATGAGACCGACGATATACCACGTGACTCATATCACATGACATCAATATTATGTTTACGTAGGTATGGATGCGATCGCAAATATCATAGATCTAGAGAGAATGGCTAGAATATCTAGCTCTATAGCGCCATATATACTCGAGTATATTAGAAACATGTAACACCGCTTAGAAATCACGTGACATACACTTAATGATAATCTATATACACCATGTATATACAATGTATATATATTGTATATTATATATTCTAATATTCCTATGTGTATATTGATATACGCTTTTCCCGAGCGCGTCATAACGGAGTGCGCACCGTGTGCGGCTATCATACGCGCACACACACGCACACACTCGCACACGGAATCCAGAGGGGTTTGTCCCGATTAGTTCAAATAACCCCATCGGAGCATCTCGCCTCATCTAGCTAGTTGCAGACGCCCTCTTCCCACTATCTCTCCCTCAGAGCTAGAGTTTCTCTCTCTAGCTCTGTGATATCTCCCGTGTGAACGCACGCCTTCCCCCACTGAAACACTCGCACACTATGCGCGAAATTTAAAAGTAACGATCGGTTATATTTATTACCACCACTCCACCACGTATAAATACGTACATACTTATATTTGTTTACTTGTTTACAGCGTAGTTGCTAATCACTTCTCTCCTACTACTGACGTGCTACACTTCGGTTACATTGTACCCTATCCGTAACTACTTCTACAGCATACACTACCATCCACTACACAACATACAACACAGTCTACCGTCACACGTATAGCTATACAAACTAGTTTGCGAATACTTTATACCGGAGATTCAGTCTATACTATTCGTTATATAACATTATACGATATACCGGGTATTTAACATAATCCTATTACGAAGTAACCCGTTATTATCTCGTTATACAAAGTACAACCATTACTCCTAACAACAATGGAGAACGAAACAAAGGACAATGACAATACAGATGTTATTTTGTACGGTCAAATGATGTCCTTCCACGGTATGTAAAATGTCAACATATCTCTCTCATAGCTCATTGGCAAATATTGTCATAATATAATCATTATTATTATTATTATACAAATATTGATATAAGGTAAACATTAAATAACGGATGCGCTTGTAAGCCTATATTGTAAACTATGAATATGTCTATACATGACCATATAGCGATCAAACCCTTGTATATAATATACATTGTATATAGTCATAGACATAGGAGTTCTCCAATACACATTCGCTCCTATTTCTATGTATATATATATATATAGTATATACAGTGTATATAGTATACACTATACATTGTACAATAATGTATAACTATAGTTCGCATATGAATTACAATACTATAATACCAGGGAGTCCCTGTACACTGTACAGTGTACAGTACAGTACAGTATAGTATAACAAATAACAATTATCTCCTATATCTCCTATATTCTGATCATATACGACGATATAGGGGGGACAATATTGTCCTTGTTAATACGTGAATGTGTCCATTGATGTATAGTGTTTGTGTGTGTTTGTGTGTGTGTGTGTTTGTGTGTATTATGTATGCATACGGCTCTGTGTATATTCATCCTATAGGATTTCATGGACACATTCATGTATTAACCAGGACAATAATCTCCCCCCTATATCATATACCACCCTATAGGGTTATATTATATTATATATAATATAGGGTATATCAAATACTGTATATTGTCACCGTTATATAACTATGAATCATGTCTATATTATTACTAAGGACACTACATATATTACAGACACGTGTACATTGTAATACCAGTCCTTGATAATATAGTGTATATACTAATGTTAGATTACAGTGATTTAGTGGTATGCTACTATTTGGATTCTACTAATGGTATATAGTATATACAGAGTATATACAGAGTCTATACAGAGTATATTATATTGTTAATGTTATTGTTATTGTTATTGTTATTTGTATTTGGTGGAGTCCTTTCATCCCATCCCATATACACATAGAAATATATTATATGCCATAGAAATATAGTATATACTATACACAGAATATAGTATATGATTGTGTTGCCTTATAAGGTATGATATATCATAAATATACAATACATACATTCCAACTGTACAATATCAATGGAATATCACTAAGTGTAAGCTATTATCTATTACATCTTTACCCTGGATATTCACCCTGTATATTTACATTAGATTATGAATGATAAAGATACCGATATAGTTCACATGCATCACATGCATCATGCGTTACATTGCACCGCCCCTTGGTTATAGAGTAAGTAGATGAGTATATCGTAAATAGTTATAATTATAATTATCATATTTATATACCTTAACAAATTATCTATCTAGCTATATATATATATATATATATATATATATATATATATATATAATTAACAAAATATAATGATATATAATGATTGCAGTGTAATAAATAATGACTCATTTCTATTACACACACACACACATTTCATTGTTTGTGTCCACCACAATACTATATTATATAACCATATTTGTATAAGATTGTATTGATAAGCATTTAGTAAATACACACATATAGTATGTGTATAACGGTAATAAAGATAACAATGTACAATATATTGTACTACTTATAAGTTATAAGTAGTGTTATTTCATACAAATGATGTTGTAATATCATTATTTCATCAATGCTGAGAACAATATTAGTTACTTTCAAAAATCATAAATATTATATTACCTTATTATAAATGTATAATAAGTGTAATAATACTTAGTCATTTTTATTGAATAATAACTTTCAATACATATATATATATTTTTTATATATATTGTTTTGTTATTATAATATTGCATATGAATTATGAACTCATATTCACTTATAAATTATACTAAATTAATATATATCAATATAATGTACTTCTATTATCTATGTATAAATAGTAGTTATTAAATATATATAAGTGTGTACTAGTCAATAATTAATGGTCAGATATATACTCTACTAATTACCTGTATTCTTTACAGCAAATAACAGTTTATCTAGTATTTAGTTATGCTTAATTAGATATTACCTACCAACCCATGACAGCTGTCTCAATTCACATATTAAAATTGGTATATACACTTAAATATATATATGTATATATATATATATATATATAAATTACTATAGTATATACTACATGTATACATGTGTAGCTCAGTTGGCTAATGCTTCAGAAACACAAGTAGCATGATGCGTGTTCAAGCATCATCCAGACCATTAAAATAGTTCTTAAAATAATATTGAGAAGTGATCTTATATAATTGTGTATAATTAAATGACCTGCTCTCAAAACTTCATCTAAGTTCCTGGATGGGATTCAGGAAGGACTCCAATAAAATAAAATAACAATATATATATTATTTAATATATATTGTAATCTTAGAAAGTATAAACATTTTCAAATACTGATATATACCATCCAATTTGTAATACTTAATAATATATAATAATAAATATGTATCACTATAATGAATTACATGGTTATCTATAATGATTTCCAATTTGTAAGTGGATAATTTAAGTTTCTATATAAAGGGTTGAAAATCTTCTTGAAAATCAGTAATGCTTCTATGTGAGGCCAGATCAAGGGGGAGGCAAACAATGCATTTGTCTTTGGACATGTCCCCGCATTATTGTGGCCCCATATTATTTATACAACATCTATAACTTAATCTATTTTCATCATAGATATAGAAAATAGATTTTACTAATTTAGCTTAGCAAAATCTTTGTATAGAAGTCATATTCTGCACTCTAATATCTATGATCTTTATAAAATCACAAAGATATTTGTCTAAGTGTAACTCATTCCTACCGCAACTTGACCTATATCATATTCACCCTTATCACCCATGTAAGCATTTCATGCTGAATATCTATGCACAGATATGTGAGTTCATCCCTACTAAGAGACTACATGTTAATGAGTTATTGTTGACCAAATTAATGATAAGCATCTTTTAATAATAAAAACAATATAATGTGCGAGACATGATGATGGTCAGACAACTCGATGACATAATACATCAACTGATACACAAACTATATAAAGGTGATCAAGATCATTCCAGAATTTCGATGTATTTACTTCGACTTATAACACTTATTCATGATAAAGATTCTCTATTCTAATATTGACATTTAATTTCACATATATATTCCCCTAATGATAAATAAAGTGACTCGGTGAAAGAATTCTTTCAAGAAAAACTTGAACTATTTAAAAACTATATTAGAATTTATTAATTTAATATAAATTATGTGATCTCACAATTCTAATGGAATATTGTATATTATAAGACTTAAACATATTCAACATTATTAATGAATTTGCCAATGACAAATATATAAGTCTGTATTTATTATCCAATATAAAATCTACTATTATTTGATTGTACATTTTTTTTAAATAATAAACCCATGACTATGTTAATAGATAGATTAATTTTAATATGTTGACCTCTTCATGATACCAGCTAGCAAACAATCAAGCCAAGGTCAACTGTAATATTGATGCAGCACTAAATCTATGCTTATATCTTATAAATCTAATGACAATAATAATAATATAAATAAGTATATGAATTATTTTACATTTTTCAATGTACAATTATTTGATAGCAATATATACAGCTATATTAACCCATAATCATATATTCTTGGCATATTTATAATTCAATATTAAATTTAAAACATATCTAGTCAGTCAATTTTCCTATTATATTATAATATTGAAAAACTAGAATTATATTCATATATATATATATATATATATATATATATATATAAATAGTATGTTGTGTATACAATATTATAGTATTAAGATATATCATGGATATACCTGATTATATTAGTTATTATTATATTTATTATATTTCTACTATATTTGTTCAATAAAATATATTAAATACAAAAGCATATATTACTATTTATATTAATGTAATATTTAAATAATAGTTATGTTGTATAAATGGATTAAGTTAATATTTATATATATATATATATTATATTTATATATATATATATATATTCAAATTACATAATAAAGTATATAATAGTATACATATAACTAGAGAAAATTGATATTAATAACTTTTATTTCAATACATCTGGTATATAATATTCTGCATATTATAAAATCACTATGGAGTATATTCCAAGTACTTATTAAGTAGAATTATAATACAAAATATATATATATTATTCAATTTAACTGTTCAAATATTATAATAAAAAGTTGTATAAAATAATATTTAACATTGAATCCCATTTTAATATTGAGAATTTGAAATTGAATTTTTAACTTATTATTTAAATAAATTATATTCAAAAATAATTAAATATATTATATATTTAATGTGATATTATTGATATTTTCAGATGAACAGGAATTGGTACAGAAGAAAACCTTCACGAATTGGATAAATTCATTCCTTTCAAAAGTTAATTAATAATTATTTAGTGTGTACAAATTATTTGGCAAATACATAATGAGTAATTATTTATTATAAACATTCTATCAATTATAATAGTGTAAATACTATAATACATGTTATATTACATGAATAATATATGCAATATTACATAAATAATTACTATAAGAATGATTGATCATATGGTTAATTATATACACTTGTAAGTTTGTACTTAATTGCTAGTTTTAATTTGCATAAATTGAATACATTATTTTCAAAATTAAGTGAATAATAAGCTGTTAAATAAAATTTTAAATAATAAGCTAATAATAATGTATATAACAATATGGATATTATAATGTATCATTATTTAATAATAATAGATATGTATATTTTTTAATAATAATATATTGATAATAATAATTTATTGATAATATTTATAATTGATTATATGGTACAATATATTATTATTAATAATAATTTAATAATATATACTAATATTTGTTAATATTAATGTATTATAATGATAATTGATTATACTTTACAATATAGATCGTTCAATCATTATAATTATGTATTAGATAACACAGATAGTTAACACTGATACCATACCCCTGCTTAGTGTGAACCACCATTAAGGATTGTGGATTTGTTTCAAGATATAAAGGATGGGACGAAACTACTGCACTTGCTGCAAATTCTTACGGGAAAGAAATTAGTTAGTTCAACGATGTTTCGTAATATTACATATAGTTACTTCCTATCGATTTTTAAATTAAATATTTATGTTCGAAAATATCATTTCAAATTATTTAAAGATTTTTATTTCTATACAAATTTAATATAAGATTTAATTATATTTTAATACCACATATAAGCTTCGATATATATATATATATATATATATATATTATAAACTAATACAAAACAATGACTCATTTAGACAATAGAAAAACGAGCGAAGTTGCGGGTACATTGTCTGTGCAATATTTCCGTGGCTTTGCAATTTATTCAGGAGTGTAAGGTAAGTCGTGTAGAGACATATGTCCTCAGTAATTAGATATATGTCATCATTAAGTAGACATATGTCCTCAGTAAGTAGACATATGTCCTCAGTAAGTAGACATAAGTCCTCAGTAAGTATACATATGTCATCATTAAGTAGACATATGTATCTATTGTTTAACTTTATTACTTGTAGGATCCTCTCTTTACTGATTACTGAGAGATTAGTATCAACTAATTACCTATTTATAGTATGATAAAAAATACTGTATATATATATATATTCTATACTAAATGCTAGTAGAAAAATTATGTTGTAATTATCAGAATATATATTAAACTATATTAAATTACTAGAATATGATGAGCTAATATATTCGGTGTTTTATTGATTGCAAGATATGTGAATAGATGTTAATGAATGTATGAATGTATATATTGCATGGAAAATACACCCCTTAGGACATTTCCCTTAAGACAATTCCCCCGACTGGATAATATTAGTATTATAATTAATAACCCAAATCTAATCAAAACTCCAACTAAAACACAACTCAAAACTAAAACCCATATGATATATTTTCTTAACTGGATATTAAATTAAAGCTTATCTTATGAGATATTAAACATAGTAAGTGGAGATGTTACCCGGATAATGTAGATGTTTACATTTAATAAACACACACATTTGACAATGATAACCTTTCAATGATAACCCGTATACTTAACTTTTAGATTAAACTTGTGAACATCAACGCGGCTGACATAGTAGATGGAAAGCCTGCGATTGTGCTCGGATTGGTGTGGACTATTATATTGTATTTCCAGGTTTGTTAATAATACAACAATGTGTTCACTCAAGACTAACGATGGGCTCTTTTATTGTTTTTTCGGTTTTAATGGTTTTATCCTTTTTTTCATTTTTTTAAATTAATTTAACTTTTAAATTATGACTTATACGTTGTTTATGTTATATCAGATAGTGGGTAGGACACTGTTAGGTATCATAATGATATAAGCAAATAAACAAATAATAATTAATTTTAAAAGTAATCAATTATAAAGATAACGCATATGAATAAATTCAATATTTAAAATTCGAAAATATAATATAATAAAATTATCATGCAGACTACTATACATGTAGACTATTATACATGTAGACTATTACACAAACATGTTATTTATTACCACATAATATTACCAAATAATGAATTCTCTTATCTTATTTGATAACTAAAATTTATTATTATTTTAAATTATACAGTTAACTGATAAATTACAGTTTATCTTGATTATAATAATTACATGAATTCATTCCAATAATCACATCTCAATTTATGACTAAATATATCATTTCTAATATAATTATTGTGATTTAATATATTATTATGGATAGAAATAGAAGATTATAAGAATAATAATATGATAACAATTTTATAAATTAACATTAATTATAATGTTTAGTACACTGTTAAAAATAATAGCGTTCAAAACCCTTTACTTTATAAAATATCAATAAGTAAAGGGTTTCGTTTCAGTTTATTTACCAAACCCTTTACTTGTATTTCGTATATAACTAAAGGGTTTTTCGAAACCCTTTAGTACTTTAAATATGCACACGTAAAGGGTTTCTATTTATCCATACAAAATAAATGCATTCAAAACCCTTTACTTTATAAAATATCAATACGTAAAGGGTTTCGTTTACCAAACCCTTTAGTCGTATTTAATATGAAACTAAAGGGTTTGTCTAAACCCTTTAATACCTTAAATTTGCATATATAAAGGGTTTCTATTTATGAGTTAATATAATAGCTTTCAAAACCCTTTACTTTATAAAATATAAATAACTAAAGGGTTTCGCTAAACAAAACCCTTTAATCGTATTTCGTAGATACTAAAGGGTTTCACGAAATTCATAGTGGTGATTCGAATAATTATTATATACACAATTATTATGACAACATTATTAATTATTCTAAGTAAAACTATATTATTTTATAAAATTTTCTCTATTTTAAAATATTTATTTAATTAAACCCTAATAAAAATTAGTAATCAATTATTATTTTTATTTTATATTTAAGGTAATATTCGTCATTATATAAATAAAATGTTATTTTAAAATTGAAATTTTAATAAATAATCAATATTTATATTCAAATTTTATAATTACCTAACTCGAATTAGGTAAACCAGACATTTGTATTACATTTGAAATTAAGTATATTAATTAAGATGATACGATTGGAAATCATGTTTAATTAAATACTCAATATTGGATATATAACAAGTATACGTTTATTAAATATTATGTATAACATAACATTTAAAACATTATAATATTTAATTAATTAATTATTTAATAAATTATAATAATACAAATTAAAATACAACTGATAATCAATTCAATAATATTTTATGAAATTCTATCATTTATTAGTTATTTTCACGAAACCCTTTAGTATAAAAATAGCTTAACTAAAGGGTTTCAAACCCTTTAGTGGATATTCGCATGAAACCCTTTAGTATAATAAATGCGTAACTAAAGGGTTTATAATTTATTCTACCAAACCCTTTAGTTCGAAAAACGGCATCACTAAAGGTTTCCAAACCCTTTAGTAGATAGTCGACCTAAACCCTTTAGTTTGAAAAAAAGCTTAACTAAAGGTTACCAAACCCTTTCATTAAACGGTCATCGATTAAAGGGTTTATTTCACGAAAACTAAAGGGTTTTTTTTAACAGTGTACATGAATATTATACAAAATGTTATATCTACAAGTAAAACAACTTAAAAAATTCCTATTTGTAACACAATTATAATGAAATAGTCAAATAAATGTTTAAAATATATATTTAAATCATTAGTCCATATGAATTGAGATATATACAACATATAAATGAATATATATTATATATACTACTAAACTGTTAAACCTAATTACTATTTAATAATAGATTGAAGAGATGACTAGAATGATGGAAGACATGCAACAAGACTTCCCTGTCACCGAAACCCAAAAGGAAGAGACATCGGGCAACGTTAAGAGGAATATTTCTGTGAAAAAGGGAGGAGTTAAGAAATCCATGTTGGAATTCATAAAGGGAATAATGTCTAAAAAGTTAGTACGCTAAGAAATATTATCTTGTATATTTTAAATATAGTATAATAATAATGAGTTAACTCAGTATAATTATAAAGAATAATACATAAATAGTTATGGTACTATTTCATTTGTTATACTAATTGTATGTTATATATAGTTAATATAGTAACATTCAACATGTATCCTATTTATAATATATATTTATTTTAATTATACTATTTATAGTCAACAAATTTTACATTTTATATATCCTTGAATTAATTACTGAATTATTGTTTTGATAATTATATATATTTTTCATATATTTAGTTTTATTTTAAAATATTTTATATATATATATATATACAGTCAACTCTCGGTAAGTCGGACTACTAATAAGTCGGACACATTTAGTTGGTTTGGTTAGATGTGTATCTAGTTCATGTCAAATTAATCGGATAAGTCGGATAAGTTGGATTGGATAAGTCGTATTTTCTATAAGTCAGACACATATTATTGTCATTTTTATGATTTTTATACTGGATAAGTCTGATTTTTTATAAATTGTCAGAAATGTTTACTTTAAATAATGAATATTATAATTTTAGTAAGTAATATTATTGAATACAATATTTTATGTTATTGATTGTTGCATAATTCCACTTTCGGTAACCCTTTAACTCACTCTGCCTATCTCATGTCGTATTTGCATGTAATTCTGAATCTCGGATAAGTCGGACATCTTGCTAAGTCGGACATCTTGCTAAGTCGGACACTTTTCCCATTCCCTTGCGAGTCCGACTTATCGGGAGTTGACTGTATATATAAATGAATTATACAATAAATATATTTCATTTATAATTATATGAATAACTATTTTTAAATAATAATTATTATATAAGTGTTGGTATAATAATTTATAATTTATTATATGTATAATAATTTATGATAACAATTTTTTATTTGTAATATATACTCATAATATATAATCTATGTCTATATATATATATATATATATATATTATAATATATATTATATAATGTGAATTATATAATATGTATAAATATATATATGTATAAAAATACACAGTAATACAAATTATACATTATATTATTGTGGACAAAGGTATCCTATATAATGGATATGCTACATCTTCATTCAGTGAACCGACATGTCCTATAGGAGGGCATGACCTAATTACTAGCACAACCTAAGGACAGGGCATCATTAGCCACAATGTATCCGTGTAGGCGATGGCGTCCATCTATTTCGAGGACAAAGTTCACTAGACTATCTCCAGTCGTAGTAAACAAACAGACAGCGTAAACAGAGGCGCTGATTGCATGTCAATGATGGATAAAGCATCACGTGGTAGTGGTCATCATGGTGTGACTCATCATGACTCACCACGTGTAGCCGATACGGTCTTGCTCGTGAGTGGTATCTCATCCCCATCATCCTAGTATGTGTAGTAGTAATAGTAGTAATAATATAGATAGCATATATAGTATACTATAGAGAATATGTATAGAGAGCGAGTTCTATAGATACTGTATACATATATATATATAAGTTGTATACCACAGTGTTATTTGGGGGGGTGCCAGGGTATTACCATTACAGTAGTACCAACCATTTTCCTAAGGTGCTGCTTCGCAAAATCAATGGCAGTACTATAGTATATTAATATAGACTATTTATAAAAATAACTCGCTCTCTATAAAGGGTCTCTGTTATCTATAATAGTACTATAGTATAGAAGTATTATCAGTGACGTACACCTTCTTATCGCCTCCCATAACGCTTACACGCTGGATACCCGGATACACAAACTGACCGGAAGTGCTACCCCCTCCTCCCCCCGTCCGCTTAGAGTTACATCATATCACGTGACGCGCGATGACGTAATACGACCACGTCATCGTCGTCGTGGTGAATTCTCTCTCTCTATCTCGATTACGTAAGTAAGTAGGACACTATATAGAGAGTCACGTGCACAAAGAGTGATATTAGTGATCACGTGGTGCTGCCTCTCGCTAGTAACCTACCACGTGACACCGGGGCGATATATTCGTGTAGTATTCGATATCGTTGTTCCTATCCACCTTCACACCTTCGCGTCGTGATTACATAATACACCTCAGATAACAACAGATAACAACTGATAACCACTGATAACCACTGATAAGATATCGTGTTTACTCTAGCCGGTTGTATATGTAATGTGTGTATCGGAACACGCGTGTGGTACACATTACGATGCATGAGTCATGCAGCGTTACGTTTATTTTGTCTTGTAAATAGGTCATTGTGGAACTCATTAGTTATTCATTAATTGCATAACCAGAGTGGTATAACGAGGGGTTGCGGTATATATATAGCAGAGATAAGCCATATAGTATAGCCTAAGTACATAATATACTACCAGGTGACGTTCTATCTAGTGGCGGAATTATACACAATCAAATTATATCTAATATTAATATATTATATTGATAAATATATCATATTAACGTAACTATAGTAGGTATTTTATATAGCTATACCCGTAGGTCATAACGCTATTCTATATATAGACTATACTACCTATAGTGCGCATGTACACGAGTGTACTGGAGATACACCCACCTACCTATAGCTATAGTCACGTGTTCAACACTCTCTTACGTAATACTAGTAGCGGAGATCTCCGCGCATGCGCTAAGCGGATTGTTGTTGCGTATTAGCTGCGCACACTAGTACAGGGGTGAGGGCCTCACTGAGGGGCTCTTCGATATAATAGTGCGCGGCGGTGGTTGTTATCTAACCAATCAATCAGCGCCTGTCAATCAAACGTGCGAGGACACGATCATGGACACTGGTTACGGGAATTCTTTATTTCTGGGGGGCTGGCCTACCAATCTCTCTCTCTCTCTCTAGTAGTGATTCTCACAGCCATTCACCGTAGACAAGTGTAACCGTCCCCACGTACGAATGTAATAACGCATACACGCATACATAGCTTATACTATAGTTCCCTTTACTACAGTAAACTATAGTATACTATATTGTACCTACTATAGTAAAGTCGTCTGAACGTATGCGTTTATGTGATTAACACATGCGCACGAGGGTAGTTTTCACCCCTTGTTTAGGAACTTTAAAGTAGTGATACTTTTCACGTAACGTAATGAGAAAGATAGACACGCCCCCTATACATATTCACCCCTATCGACGAATCAATTCCCGGCGAACTTCTCTGAAATAAATCATTTATTCGGCCGAACTCACGAGACAATCGTATTCCACCCGCTACGCTATAGTTACAACAGTAGTATCAGTAGTAGCATCAGTGATAGCATCGATAGTAGCATCCATCGTTGGTAGATAGGATAACAATCGATAATGTCGTCTCGGAAGAAACGCTCTCAGAAGGAGAGTATCTCCCCGTCTGACCGCCAGAATCGCTGCTCGAAACTCATGCAGACCGTGGTCCGGCAACGTACCGAAAAGCACAAGATCACTACAAGATCGTCCTCGAAGGAGACCGTCAAGAAGACACGCCCCTTTAGCGCCAGCCAGCCGCTAGATGGCACCACTACTAGACTGCCACGTCTTCAACGTCCGGCTAGCGCGGCTCCCTCGTTGCCGACATCTCAACCGGCCGCACCGGGAGCCCGTCTTCGATCTAGGTCGGGAGGCGTGTCGTTCGCTGTAGAGAACGCCCACTGCCCCGCCCCCTCCGCTGCTGCAGAACCTAACGAGAAGCAGTCCATCCTGAAGTATATGATTCACGAGGTGCGCTCCCTGCGTAGGAAGCTGGACCCCAATGCCGTTCCGCTTCACGGATTTCCCGAACCGTTCCGGCAACACATTAAACAGTGAGCCCGACCTCTAGTATAGCATAGTGTCGCCCTCTGTAGTATAGTGTAGTATCGCCACCTATAGTGTAGTATCGCCACCTATATTTATCTCAAACAGCTATATCCGCCACCACCATAGTCTATATCATAAAGCTAGAGAGCTTTCTCTCTAGCTCTATGGTCTATATAAACTATATGTCCTATAGGAAACTATTTATATCAGTTTTCATACACATGATTAGATACAAATAGTAGTTCTATAGTCTTTGACTATTCATGCTTACTACAGCTGATTAATATATGGTATTTTATGTTAATGAATTACATAATTTATTAATACATATAAATAGGGGCGTCACAGGGTGATTAAAAGTGGGGGGATATATCAGACTCATCATGATACTATATAACTATAAATAGAAGAAATATAATATTTATAAAGAATAAAATAATTTATAGATCATAAAAGTGGAGGGAATATTAGATATTATATCCCCTCACTTATAAAAGTGGAGGGGACATGTCCCCCCACCCCCCCCCCCCCCCCCCCGATTTTATGACGCCCTACATATAAATATATATATATATATATATATATATATATATATATATATATAATATATATATATTAGTGCTGTAAAATTTCAAATACTTGGTTGTTCTCGAGAACTTCAAATCTTAAAATGTTGTTCTCGAGAACTTCAAATCTTTAAAAAAATATCAAGTTCTCGAGAACTTCAAATCTCTCATATTTAGGTATGTTCTCGAGAACTTCAAATCTTTTAATAATATTTAAAAATAAGTTAACGAAGAAAAAAATGAGATATTAATTAATTAATTATTATTAATAATAATAAATTAATTAATAAATAATTATTATTAATTAAATAATTATTAATTATAATAATTAATAAATAATTATAATAATTAATAAATAATTATAATAAATAATTATAATAATTAATAAATAATTATAATAATTAATAAATAATTATAATAATTAATAAATAATTATAATAATTAATAAATAATTATAATAATTAATAAATAATTATAATAATTAATAAATTATTATTATTAATTAATAAATTATTATAATAATTAATAAATAATTATAATAATTAATAAATTATTATTATTAATTAATAATAATAATAATTAATTTATAAATAATTATTAATTAATAAATAATTATTAAAATAATATATAATTAATTATATTAATTAATAATAATAATTGATAAATAATTATTAATTAAAAAATTATAATTGAATAATTAACAATACATAATTATTAATTACTTGAATTATTGAATACGTTACTATTCTAATAATCATATATAGCTATATAAACCTATATAGTAATTTAAAACCTATTTAGTAAAGTTTTAAGAGGAATCCTATATACTATATACACCACAGCTTATATATATAGAAGGCTAAATATAAATATTATATGTAGACTATATATAGATATATATATATATATATATATATATTTATATATATATATATATATATATATATATATATATATACCATAGTGTCAAATATTTATTCAATATGTACTTGTAGACAAATATAGTTTTTATAACGGTTTATGAATTAACATTTAAATGTAAAATTTTATATATTAGTACAGAGTAGGTACGATATGCAGAATATACATAATAATTTTTAAATATTGTTATTAATGTATAATAAATAAAGGAAACGGTGACCATGATAACATTATTATATTTTAAATATATTATCATATAGGTGGCATAACTGATTATCGAATTAATAGTATCTATACAGTTTAATGGATATTTTAAAATAGTTGAAAGAAACTTATTACATAATTATGTTAATCGATCGTTACCCGAACAATTACCCGACATGATACCCGAACCGAAACTAAATTTAAAATAAAGATTTGAGACCATCAAATCTTTCCAAATACCCAAAAATTTAAGATTTGAACCGAACCGAAAAAAAAAGATTTGAGATTTGATATTTGAGATTTGAAATTTTACAGCACTAATATATATATATGTGTGTATATTAACTGGTGGAACATATAATATATAGGACATTGGTGAATATTATCTATATTATTATATATTTAAAATATACATTTAATTTACATAAGAACTCTACTCAAATATGATATTTAATAAATAGTATACAATTAATAGTGTATCAAAGACAGTTACTTTTATTATGACCTTCAGACTATAGCATAATATATAAAAATCATTTTTATTTATATTAATAATATTTATTATAATAACTTTTTCATTTCACTTATTAATAAGTTTAAATCTCTAATAATAACATTAATTATATGAAATTCATAATATTTTAATATCTATACATATATGCTATAGTAATATTACTATTATAATATAGTTATAGTTATATATACTATATAATATATAATATATTAATATAATATATAATATATTAATATATATTAATATATCTACATATATTTATTATTAAATAAATATAATTATATATATATATATATATATATATATATATATTTATCTTATTGTAATTTGTTCTTATGCATATTAAGGATACATAAATAATTGTAATAAAAATCATATGCTGTAGTTTTAACTATAGATCAAAATAAATAATTATATTCAAATTATATAAATAACAATAATCCGGATCATATTGGTCATTGTTCTATAACTATTGTGAATTAGCATTTTATTTGAACTAGATAACATAATTAATTGAATACAACAACATTAGTTATCCAACACCTCATAACATGTAATATTGAAGAGATTATATTTTAACATGGAAGAGATATGAGATATATTGAAACTTTGATTTATCTCATTAACAATTGTTTGTTAAATTATATCTTTTACTATAGTTTGAATTTTATATTTTTTAATATTTTTCTTTGAGAAAAAAGTTGTCTAATATTTTTTTTGATTGTCCAGGAGTTTTCCATGAAATTTCGGAAAAAAAATTAAAATAAAATATAAAATTATATATCTCTATATATCTCTATATATCTCTATATATCTCTATATATCTCTATATATCTCTATATACATAATGATAATAAGTGTTTACAAAATTATATATTATATTATAATAATAGTGTATAATTATTAAGTTGATTTGTTAGTTGGTTTTATTTTTAAATATTTGTTTATAAAGTAATTGGCATGTGAATTCAATATATTAAACAATGGTATTTTTTTATATTAAAATATTTATAGGAATTATTATAACCTCTGGCCAAGGTTGATTATTGAATTAAAAAAATTATACAATAGTGGGAGAAATATTCTAAACATAACATAATGTTATTTATATCTGAATTATCAATATCTCTAAAAACTGAACAGGATTAATGTACAATCATAGTTCTTGTAAATATATATTATTATGTTAATGTATATAATCTTATAATGTAAAGGTAATTATTTGTTTTTATAATGACAGTATTGTGTTATTATAGAGGTGAATCACTGTATTAGTAGATTATGTTAATAGAAATATTCAATATCAATATTAATGTGCACTGATTATAATGCACAGAAATAGTATTGTAGTATGTTGCTGTATGTTGCTGTATGTTGATTAGTATGCAAATGAGCTATAAGTTCTTATCAGCCAAAACAGAGAACAATAGAGTTATTTCACATAATTAATAATAAATTAATTGGATTTATATTAATGTATGTAAACCATATCTATTATCATTTGATACTTTGTAATCTAAGGGAATTCACTTTTAATACATACATTCTAATAATGATATTTAATTAAAATTAAATTAAATTGGATTTAAATATTTTAATTAGTTATACGCTCTTCAATGATTATTGTAATTTATAAATAAAACCTATTGTTTCCCTAATTCCTAGAACAATTGAACATGCACATTGAGCCAGCTTAATATATTACATAACTATGATATAATGGATTATTGCAACATTTCAATGTAATAGTTCTTTAGATCTTTGCCTTTATATAATATTATTGAGCACAATACTGATTCTTATTAAATTTATATTGTCCTATTATTAGACTATATTTTAAAAGTATTACTATGAAATAATAGAGTAAGTAATTATATATAAATGTATGCATATATATATATATATATATATATATATATATATATATATAAATATAAATATATATTTATATATTTATATTTATTACCATAGTGAATTATTAATACAAATAACTGACATAGACTATATCACCTACACGTAAGCCCACTATTTATATGAACACTGGATAGAACACTGGACAGGTTCATGTTATACAACTCCTATTAGATGTGTTATAACCGTGACAACTTCAAGTTTAACCCTTTACCTCTTCCCGCTGATTCCATTATGATACGCTGGACGTAGGCTATGTATTTATTATATACTAGTGAATGATGAGTCATTAATAGTATTATTAATGACTAATGAAGTAATAAATGTTGACGCTAATATATTGCATATGATTATGTTTTCGCAACCCATATCTAATATTATTCTATCTTACCTCTATCTAATCTATTTCCTCTGCGACTTATCTAGTGTATTAATATATATTGATCTTAACTATATCTCTTATGTACTATTACTTTCATCTCTGTAATCTTTTAATTACTGTTATCGCTATAATCTCCCTTATCTCTTATATCTCCCACTTCTTACTACCTCCTGTTACCTCACAGCGAATACGGAATAGAAGTGAAGGACTTCGGAGCGAGTTGGCGCGACGGAAAAGCTTTCAACGCGTTGCTACACGCACTGAGTCCCGGCTCCGTGGATATGACCTCCATGAACTCGAGGTCAAACTTGGACCGCCTCGAATACGTGTTCTCTGCAGCCGAAAGAGATCTCGGAATCGCTCGTCTCCTCGACCCTGAAGGTAAACCTTTCATATCGGCGTAGTCTAACCGGATAAAATACATCTACTGATTTATAATAAATATATAGCATTATTATAGTAGTATTATCAAAGCCCCCCCCCCCAGGGTTTTGGTATTATATTATAATTGATTATTAAAAAATCTGATTTTGTTGCGCGCAAAAATCTAAAATTGGTTGTCAATAAATAATAACGGGGTGACTATTTTCCACACAAAATACCCCTTGAAAGTCACGTCGATTACGTTACACATTCCGATAGATATCGACGTGGACAAACCGGACGAGAAGTCGGTGATGACCTACGTGGCTAAGTTCCTGGCGTTACGGCCACTAGTGTCCGGCGATGTAGTGGACAATAGAGGTGCCACCGCCGCTAGCGCTGACCACTCTACTACTACTGCGGCCGCAGCAACACCACTAGAACGGCTTGACCAGTGGCTAGTTGTCGCCGAGAAGAGAATGCTCGTAGTGGACAGGGTGACCTCTGACCCCAGCAAGGAGTATCAGGTATGTGTACGGTATCTCTAATTATGGCACATCTATATAACATCTCCATATAGAATATATAAATATATATTATTTATATATATATAGAATATCTATAGAGCCCATCAATAGATATTATAAAGCATATCTATACATCTATATATATATATCAATATTATTTGTGAGTTTGTGTATGAAAAGCATACATTATTATATATTATATCTTATAATATTAAATATTTTACAAGTTTATAATTCGAAAATCGGTGGAAATAAATAATATATAAATAAATAATGCATAAATCTAACACAGTACGGATTTGAGACTGATATTTACAACGAGAATACTGTGTAATAATTATCAATCATGCGAAACAAACAAATATATGATAATAATCAATCATACAGAATAATAATTAAAATATACGTGTATAGTAATATTTTAACATGTGGCTTTCCTACGAACCTACCCCGATAAATAATTGTATTTATCTGTTTTGTGATTATAATGTACAACATATCTAATTGTATGTAATAAAATTCAATATATATACAAAACTATATATATATATATATATATATATATATATATTTGAAATCTTTTAAAAAACATATCTTAAAAATACATTTAATAAAGGAATATGAAGACTTTATTGTGGATATGGACAAAATGAAGGTAGTTTACATTTCTGTCATTGAGATGAATACAAACGAACACATAGTATCTATTAAAAAGAGGTGGAACTCTGTCGAAAACAAGGTTAACGTTAATAATTATTACATTATATATTTCTACATTTCCTATTTCTAAGTCTATGTTTACAGATAATTATATTATTATTGGTTTTTATTATTATACCTACTGGTAATTTTAGTAATATGACTAGAATATATATATATATATATATATAATACAATATTAAATGTGAATACATTATATATTATATATAATATTATATATGATTAAATATACGAATATATATTATAAATTTATATATATAAATATAAATAGTCTAACATTTTATAAATAATTATACTTTGTGCTAATAACAATAATAGAATTTATAATTTAATATTATTGAATAATATAAAGTTAATTTATGTATTTTATCCAATTATAGAGTTTGTAATATATAGTATACATAAATATATATTACAATTATATATTATATAATTTATTAACATTTTTATTATTGTATATTTAATATATATATATTTTAGTTGCATTTCAAAATTTATATCATGTATATATACTAAATGTAATAGAATTTTAACTGATTAAATGATATATTATCAGTGACTATTAATACATTAATCATTAGATATTGTATTCTTAGTATGAAATTTTATTAAAAAATATTACCAATAAATTATTAAGATAGAATAAATCTTAAACGTAATCTAAACATGTCAATTAATAAATTTAATCAGGAATATTATCTACTATACAATTAAATATTATATCTAATAATATATATATATATATATATATATATTGCGTAGATTAGAATTATATAATTAAAATATCAATATACATTTATCAATTATATAATATACAAATTAAATATGACATATTCTATCAGTTAATATATCGGTTATCTAATTCAGTAGAGATTTCTCACAACCATTCTATATACGCGCGCAGAGTAAATTATGGCTGTGGAAACTGGACAGCAATCTTCCCGGTAGAGCCGGACTGATAGGAGATTTCCTCTACCGGGCGGAAGAGAGAGTGAATCTCGAAGGGGAAATGAACACCTGCGTTACTTGCGTCGACGACGCGAAAGATTCGTCAACATTTGACCAACTCGTCAGTGATGATAAGGTTAATTTCACGCGTTCACGATTATTACTATAGGATATACATATCTCTTAACTCATACATATACCATATATATTAAGAACATATTATAGAATGTTATGAAGTAATTATTTAAATTCTATATATGATTTTAATAAATCTCAATTCGTTATCTCGAATATAATTAGAACCCATGACTAGTTATAGAGACATTCTCGATAATCGATAATAAATCTAAATAAAAGATCGACAGTTTACATGAAATGTTTGCTAATTTCGCGATACGATTTCACTCGTAGATATCATTAATGTACACCTCAAACCTCTTACTTAAATTAACTAAATTAAATTTAATTAACAAATTTTATTTAACCTCTTACTAATCTCTTCTCGCGCCGGACAGACATTCCAGATAGAACTGATGTCCTACCAGAAGGAACTGAAGGCGCTTCAGAAGACGAATCAGCACGACAACAAGCTATCGCGGTCTCAGCTCTCTAGCATGATGGACCGGTACAAGAGTACCACCACTCTCTCGCTGTCTATAACTAAACGGTTTGTCTATACGGCCAGGCGAACTCTAGCTTATTAATGTGGCGATGCATCTAACTGGCTATGATTATTATTGTTCTCGAGGGATGTGTACGAACAAATTGCGCGTATAACAAAATATTATATTTGTTGTAAAGTATCGATCGATAAGTCGATAACGATGATTAATTATTATGATTTAAACATTACAATGAATCATATTTAATGACGACTAACGTGATCAAATCATTTCACTGGATAAAGTTATTTAATTCTCTAAAATTATATACAAAAAATCACACACACACACTTGCACACGTATATACTAGGCGTCACGCTCATTTATGAGACATAGTTATTGTGAACAACAATTATTTGTGTATGATATCTATTAAGCGATACATTTAAACTTAATAAATGTATTGTATTATTAAATATATATCTATATATATATAAATATATAGATATTCGAGAATAGCGCTCGCTATTATATTTGTGTATGATAAATCATCATCATCATCATCATCATCATATATAAACATGCCTTGCCACCCGCAGATTAACATTTGACCAGTGTCGTTGCCACCTGTGCGTGCTGTTGACCGAGTGCCGGACACACCTCGACCACTACTCGGTGAGGTACGGCCGCCAGCCCGAAGTAGAGGCCTTACTTTCCGAGTGTACGCTGCTGGTCTGTCGTTGCCGTGACGATGGAGCCCGGACGCTAGTCGGCGTAGAGGAGGCGCGGCTGTCTTACGCCGAGGTGCTACCGTTACGTTAGTCTGCGTAGTAATCGTGTTGTAATCTTGTTGTGCATTAATCGTATATATATATATATATATATATATATATATATATATATATATATATTGGTTATAGGTAATTTATAATTTAAATCGTAGATAACTTAAAATTTAAATTAATGATAATTTAAATTTATATTAATGATAATTTAAATTTAAATCGTAGATTATTTCAAATTTAGATTATAGATATATCTAACTCATCGATATATAGAAAGCTTTCTTTACATCGATGATCTAACGATTATACTATGATTACTATATATCCTATGATATGTTTTATCATTAGTTATTCATTAATTATATGATTTGATTTTTTTTTAGAATATATATAATTACCAGCGATCAAATGAATTCATACTATGAAAGTAGAATTTAAATTTAAATATAAGTTAAGCCGAAAGATTTCTTCTAAGATATTATCATAACAATATATTCATACATGTGTTTCGTAGATTATAGAAATTAGATAATAATATATTCTGATTTCCACAATTTAAAATATATATATAGTATGTTAATAAAAGAGATTACAATTAATATATCGATAGTAGATGAGATACGAATTATTAAAATTATAATAAAAAAGCGTATAATCTAATTTATTTAATAATAAAGTTTAGTAGTATTTACTTTTTAGTAATAAAGTAACAATTTAGTTGCTTTAGTAATAAAATTGCTTTAGTAAAAAAGTTGCTTTAGTAAAAAAGTTATAACAAGGAGCGTTAGGCCTTGATTCGGGAAAAGAGTCACCTAGTTATTTAACAAAATATACATACATATTTTCCAACTACTATATTCGATTATCGTTATACATAAATATAATTCAGATGTACTATATTAATTAGTTCATGCGTATATTGTTTGCAGTGAAATTAGACATAGAGGCCTCAGTAGAACGTCTAGCCTCATTATTGATGGCTACGAGCTCGGAGCTTAAGGCCTCGCACACAACACTCGAGGATACCGTAGCTCATTGGAAGAGATATGCTAGTTGTCGTGACATTCTGATCGTTATGCTCGACAAAACCGAACGTATGATACGATCTCGTGGGGTTAGTCGAGTATAGAGCGCCATCTAGTAGGTAAATTGAGTAGTAGTATAACAATAATGTAGGATATGCTCTCGCGGGGTTAGTCGAGTATTGAGCGCCATCTAGTAGGTAAAGTGAGTGGTAGTATAACAATAATGTAGGATATGCTCTCGTGGGGTTAGTCGAGTATAGAGCGCCATCTAGTAGGTAAATTGAGTAGTAGTATAACAATAATGTAGGATATGCTCTCGCGGGGTTAGTCGAGTATTGAGCGCCCTCTAGTAGGTAAAGTGTGTGGTAGTAGTATTACAAGAATGTAGGATACGCACTCGTGGAGTTAGTCAAGTATAGAGCGCCATCTAGTGGGTAAAGTATAGCATAAAGAGTGGTAGTATTACAAGTATCATTAAGCATATAATTATCACCCCTATGCATACAATTACAGTGAACCTTAGAAACTATCATAAGATATCGTCGTAGTGCATTTCAATATAGTGGAAAAATATATCGACTGTATTATTTTTGATTTTCATTAATATTTTAAATATATATTTCTTTAATATATTTATTTAGGAAAAATTAAGAAATATAATAATATAAGCTGCTTTCATTACAAGGGATTTAATTACAAGGGAATTATTTAATTAACAATTAGATGTATATACTAAAGACTATCATAATAATAAAATTAAAATTAAATTTACATACAGATTATTCTAAAAAATATTAGGAGATATTAAAGTATTAAGATTATATATATATATATATAATGTTTATTTATTTAGGATAAATCTATTGACGAAGCAAAGGAGATTATTGATAGCCATCAAGATAAGTGTAAAATTCTGGAGGCATCATCTACGTTCCTCATGGAAGTTTGTCAGAAAGATATAGCAGCTTCAATATACGATGAAAAGAATATTCTATTGAAGAGATATGAAGAGGTATATTTATAAGATAACTATATTATATTTATATAAATATATATATATATGATGATGATGATGATGATGATAAGGTTTATCAGCTCTAATAATAGGTTTGACTACCTCTCATAGGTGCATATAATAATATAGAATGAGAACAAAAATAAATAAATAAATGAGATAATTAAATAAATAAAACGATAAAATAGAACAATTTATAAAAATAGTAATTGTGTACGATTAAAATAAGTGAAGATATTACATTGATGATATGTAGGCCTTGCGGTGTGTAATAAAGGACACATATATATATATATATATATATATATATGTATGCGATAGATTAAATTCGATTCAGTAGTTAAGAATGAATGAAATGTATTCATAATTTCAAGAGTGACAGTGTGAGAATAAAGAATATCTCTACCTTATTAATATACTTGTATGTATCCATCGTTAAGTGATTGAACCTTTGTTACATAGTATGTATCAAGCCCCCAATATTGCATGCATCCCAATGTATACATGATCACATTCTATAATCTCTAAATTATCTAAATTCTGATATAGCTCTTACAGCAACTTACAATATTTATGTATTGAAATCATAAATACAATACAAAGAGTAACATTTTTTTCTTTTGTTTTAATTAATCATTTTTAAGTTCTTGATAAACACAAGATAAAAACAAGAACTTCCTGAAGTTAAACCCGGGACCTCTGGCTTACTAGCTTTTGATTGTCCCACTGAACCATAGACCCCACACAAATATTATAACTAGCACATAAATTTAGATATCCATTATAAGACATTATATGTGCATATATGGTTATATAAGGTTTATTCTATTTAATTTTATTATTATTAATGGTATTTATTGTTTTACCTAATCTATTATTTGTATTCTATATATACACTTTTGAGAAATCATTTATGATTTATTTAAGTATTTAAATAAACTTTCAATCAATCAATCAATCAATGAATCGTGATTAATCACATACGAACACAGATCGCAGAAGAATCGACAAAGATATCGGAAACTAAGGATATGGAAATAACTAGCCACTTACTAGGAGAGTTCGATGGTAAAACAGACTGGATCGAGGAATGGATATCAGAGGTGGAAAAGGAATTAAAATTGCAAGGAGATGCTAAAGATCTTAAAATGCACATACAATCACTCGAGGTTCATACACATACAGATTTAATACTTATATTATAGTTATTTACATCAACGTGGATATATATTACAATATATTTCTTATATTTAAATAGTAGATGGTTTCTCGTGTACATTTTCGAGATGTGTACCACTACTACTATTCATAATATGTATGAACATTTATCTATAAATAAAAAGTAAATAAAACACGTGCTTTAGGCGATATTATGCGATATTGAACCGATGAAAACAAAGTTTAAAGAGGCCTCTGATATCACGCATGAACTCGCTAAAAATAGTCCTAAAGAAAGGGTTAGCATACATATGAATGCATACATTATACTATTTTTGTATTAATATTTTTAATTTATTTATTTATTTAGTATCAATGATTTTCAGATAATAATACATTCTATATACATAATATATATATATATATGGAATTATTGTATCTTAGATAAAGTTATAAGTTCCTATTATATTAAAAATTAAATGTACTTTATATGACATTTCTGACAAATATATATGCATCGAAGAGAAACTACTAATCGACGATGTAAGCCATGCATATACGTATGAATACATCTATAACATTACTATCACACACACAGATGTTGGCGATGATGGACAAGCTACGCTCGCTGAAGGAGCGATTAACCTCTGTGGAAATAGTGACCCGTCGCTGTCTGCCTTCGTTGTGTTCGGCGCGACCTTTGACCGACGAGTTCGTGACCCGTACCACCGGCGTCGAGAAGTGGCGCGATCTCGCCGAAGCCGAACTAAAGGCTCAGGAGATCCTAATCGGAGATATCAGTGACGGAGGAAGCGGAGGAGGAGAAACTATGGACGAGATTATTCGTAATAATTCGGTTCGATATTGGATATTAGATCAATTTTGATATTTAATTAATAATATTTCATTGGATATTATTTTTGTATATTCATACATTTATATTTATATACCTCTAAATATTATTTTATCACAGAATTAATAATTTATAATCTATTTATAATTAGAATTAATATTACTAATATTCACATACTTATATATCGAACATAATCGTACAGATATTCATTGAAAGTATTATCAAGCAAAATGATAGCTTAATGAATTGTGATCTTTTAATCGTGGAATTGACTAATATGAATATAGAGTTTATCATGATAACGAACATGAAAGCTCAAATATTGTCAATTGGAAATGATGTTAAAGTTAGTTTTTATAATTATTATTTATGAGTCATAAATTATTACTGATATTATGTTTATCTAATTTATATAATTACTACTAAAATTTAAAAAATAGATTTTTAACTATTTATTTATTTATTTATTTTTCATATCATTATTAATATCTTCATATTTATATTATTTTTTGTAAAATTAATTACTAAATTAAAATATAATACTTGATAGAACATCGAAAGAATTTCAAAAGAAAATGGGAACAAATTATCAGTTTTAAATATCGAAATCAGTGAAATGCAGAGTTCAAAAGAAAAACTTGAACTTTGGATAAAAGAAGCAAATATCATTCTGATTAAAGATGATAAAACTAAACATATGGTTAATAAATATAATTTAAATATAGACTATTATTATATCAGGAATTATTATCTTATTTTATACTTATGTTATTGTTATTTAAACTTAGATTATATTTTTCAAAACTACAATAAAAATTAGTCAATAATATAATCACTAATAATATTAATAGTATTAGTATAAGTAATAATTAAAATAGTTTATATAATAGATCAATAATAATAATTTGAAATATTCAGGCATTTTTCACTGATTCCGAGAAGATATCCGCAATAGAAGTTAATCAATTATATCTAAAAGATTGTAAATTGTTCAACTCCGAATGTGAATTGCTAGAAAATGTTTCCAATATCATCAATGTTCAATCTCCCGTTAAATTTGAAATTTACGAATCAGAAATATATTCAAATTCTTTAAAGGTTTTTATTTCTAAAAATATTAATGATTTATTCTATTATATTAAGAAATTAACAATAAATTATTTAACGAAAATAAATTTTTAAATATTTTAAATTAAAATTAGGAAAAAGTTGAATCAGCTAATAACACGATTGAAAGAATAGAGAAATCATTACTCGAAGGAAGTGAAGAAATTGTAATTTTATATAATATCTATCAGGTTTAATTAGTTTAAAATATGGTGAAATATTTCTTCAAATGTTATATATAAATTTAATATAATCAATTCATTATCAATAAATCTAAATATTTTCGAACAGAATGAAATCGTGAAAACAAATCTTCTAAACGACTGTAAAGGCGATTTATCCGAATTAAAGCGAATCGTCAAGAGAGTCGAGAAAATATCGCAACCACGCGCCGCCGAACTCGAAGAGAAGCACGATACGAGTGAACAACTCTACGAGGCGACGAAGAACAGATGCGACGTGGTAGCGGAGAAACTCAAAGTCAGCGAAGATCAGTGGCGAGCGTATCGCGACGGGGTCGTCGAGTTCCAACGGTGGATGGACGAAGTGGATGCGGCGCTTAAGGAGGTCGAGGGGGAGTCGCTCGATCAGCGCAAGTACGAGCAGAATATCAATAGTTTCAAGGTTTCATTTAATGTTACGACGCTTAGTTGAATATCAGTTTCAAGTCGTATATAGTTATCGCAACTAATGAGATTTTATATTATAGAATATAATAGAATAGAACATATTTATTGAGCATTAAATTATAATTAGTTTCCATTTGAACTTTTAATCTTTTCTTTGCTCGAATGGTTTCAAATTAATACGGCTGTCTTTGTCGCAGAATAAAAAATGTTTCAAGGTTTACATATAACATGACTTAAGGGTGACTTAAGGGTGTATCCTGACGGCGGTGAATATTCGCTCATAACAGCCACATTTGCAAATATTCGGAAAATAAAATATATTTGATCAATAGAAAACTGCGATTATTCGAGAATAGTAGCAAATTCGTCCGAATAATAGCGAATATTGCCTCGTCTTTAGATTAGATAGCAGTTTTCATACAAGAATATTAACCGAACTAATGTAATTTCATAATATATTATAGAATAGAATAGAATATATTTATTGAGAATTAAATTTTAAATTTTGAACTTTTTCCTTATTTTTGTTGCTCTTGTAGTTTAAAATTAACACAGCTATTTTTGTCTTAGGATTGTAATTTAATATTAATATAATTTAACGTATCGTGTGTTTATAATTATGAATAATTCTTCAGGCAATAGTAAAGGATGTGAAAATACATAAGACGACTATCGAGTCACTTGAAGGTCAATTAGAGGGCATAACCTCGAGGATAAACGGTGTTGATGAAACACCAGCAGCGGAGAAGAAAGTTATGAAGGCGTTGAAGAATAGATATAAGTTACTTCTTCCTTCCATTGAGGTCAGTATGTTATTGAATTATCATTTATATTTATATATACATCTTATGTAATCTCTTGTAATCATATTGAATACTTTATATATCTCTATATTTAAGTATTCTAAGGCATAACGTTTGATTATTTAGTAATTATTTAGCAATTAAAATATATGTACTATATATTTATATATATTTTAATATATGTATCAATGAAAGTTATGTGAACTCTTCTCAAATTGATAAGAATTTAAATATTTTTTTAAAAACATATATTTTCTATGTATAATTCAGAAATAACAATACACATATATACATATGTATATTGATACACTTATATACATATATATATATATATATATATATATATATATATATATATATATATATACTTACATACATACATACATACATACATACATGAACTGCCTGTGTGGCTCATCAACTGTAGTTGGCTAAGGCGTCAGACACACAAGCAGTAGGACACGGGTTTGAGCCTCGTCCGGACCATTAATTAATTTTATAAAATGGGTCTTAAAATATTATTTAGTATAAATTATTATAAGTGAAAGCTTTATATAAGTTCTTGGATGGGATGAAAAGAATCCACCAAATAAAATAGCAATAACAATAATAACATATATACATACATATATACATACATATATACATACTTAAATACATACATACATACATAAATATTATTTATGAAATACCCACCTTCATATTCACCCACCTACATGTATACCTCGTTGCCTAGATCACGACGCGTAAGAGCACCCTAATCCTACGCTGCATCGAGTACTGGACCGCCGTATCGGATAAAGCCGCGTGGATTCAAGAACTCCAGGTTCAGCTGGAGAGTGTCTCGACTCAGGCGGACGGCTTCGAAGCCACTGAGGTTCTGACCAATGGGCAAGCGGAAACAGAGCAACAACTCGTTAAGTATAAGGTTTTTAGATTCACTTATCTAGCGCATTTATTTGATACACGACCGTATGAATTAAATATCATTGGAGAGGCTATAATTCTCTATTATAATTAATGTGGTGTTATAATTAATAATTAATTTAATATATAATAATATATGTTATAAATAGCATAGGATATAATGTTTATATGACAAATACATTATATTTTCGATTATATATTTCAACTATATATTTGCTTAATTAAATTACCAATAAATAGTAGCTAATACTTTTATTTTAAATATTTTTTTCATTTATCAAAATTATTTTATATTTTTTAATTATATTTATATTCATTAATATTGGATTGTATATAAAATCTTAAATTTTGATTTATCAACTGTAATATAAAAACTACATACTACATTTATAATTTATATATCAATATTTATTATTTATAAATAAAAATAATTATATATCAGGATATTTATATTTGTTTAATTAAGAAAACATTTAGTCTTTTTATATAAATTTTTAATATATCAATATATATATATAATTAATATATCAACAACTATTTAGCTTATTATCAATAATTTAAAATATTAATCAATATGAAATAATAAGCTAACTGGTGTCGAACTGAACTCAATAACTATTTATTTAGTATATTTGTAAACTTTATAAATGAAATAATTTATTTACAATATTATTATTGTAAATAAATCATATTGTTAATTTAACATTGGACAATAAATAATTATATATATATACATAAATGAATATACTAATTAACAGTTAACTAAATCCCATTCCGATATACTTAAAGGCGATCGCTCAGAGAGTGGAGACCGAGATAGCTGAGCTACGCATAGCAATAGATCAGGGCAGCGACCTTCTGGGTGAAGGTGAAGGTCGAGTTAGGATGCCAGAGTTCCTCAGCGCTCGGGTACAAAGCCTCGAGACCACCGTACATCGTACCCAGACCCTCGTACAGGACCGCGTTCAAGTCATCGAGGTTTGGTATTAACCGTCACTAAAATCTAACATCTCATATAGTTATATACATATATATTATTTCTAAATTTATATTCTCTTTATGTTAATATTGTATGGCATTTAATTCAATATGTATGAAGGTTTTAAATAATTAAATATTTCTAAGCATTAAATATATAATTTCCATTTGTTTCGTGATATATATTCGCAGACAACGAGAGTAGTAGAATTTAGATAAGAATAGAATTTAGAGCGAGTAGCTTTATGATATGATAGTATAGCATGAAAGTTGGTCGGATTGACAGACTATTGTTGTATCTATGTAATCTACCAACTGACCGTGAACCTGTCCATTTGACAAATATGACCTGCTACTAAAAGCACACCCTCAAAACCTAACTCACTCGACATATTTTCTGCGAATTTAAATGTATGTCACGAATCAAAAGGAAATTATACATTTGATGCTTTGAAATATTTTATTTATTTTAAAACTTCATACAGAATGAATAAAATACTTCAGAATATTAACATAAAGTGCATATAAATATAGAATGAATATAAATTTATATAAATATAATGAGAAGTCATAATATTATTTAATTATGTGCAAAGTTAATTAATCGAACTTTGATATATAGAATTAGTTTTGAGAGTAGAATTAATTGGGCGAGTGAAAAATATAAAATGACTCATGGGAAAATACGAAACTATACATGAAACGAAACTTAAACGAATTACTACATTATTTTAATATGTACCTTTTTAGAGTGGATTAGATAGGTGGAAAGAATTCGATGACTTGAAAGTGAATATAAATGAAAGATTGGAGCTAGAAAATAAATCGTTGTTGTCGTCAGATGATGTTATCTCTTTTGAGACTCACCTCTCGGAAAAACAGGTATTTAATCATCCATAATTATATTATATTAATATTAATATAATTTAATATATAATAATAACATCTATAAATATATATACATATTGAATTTCTTATAACTAATAAATGAGGCGTATATAAAATTATTTACAAATAATTACAAATATATTATATCGACTTATTTAAAAAAAAATATATATCACTAAAATAACAAATTTAAATATTATTTAGATATATTTTAAATTACTAAATTTACGATTATGATGCTATTGCTACCCTACATCGAAGGAAGTGAAACTGAAGATTGGCACGCTGAAAGAAGATATCGATAAACTGAGACATTTATCATCGCACTTAAACGCTGGAGTTTCATTCACCTCGGAGTTAAAGGTCACGCTTCAAGAATTGGACGACAAAATACAGAATCTCGAACCTATGATTGACGATAAGATTGTAGTTTTAAAAGAAGTTAGCTATATAGAATTCATCGTATACAATAATATATTTTTAATAACGTTAAATTATAATAAGTAATATAATAATATATTTCTGTGTATAATGTCATTAAATGTTGAATTATATTTAATAATTGGATTACATATATATCATTCGATGTATATTATATTTTTACTAATACATACGATATCCTCTATAGATGATTGAAGATTACTCACAAATAAAAATAGAAATTGACGACGCAATCGTGTTGTTTAACAACTACGATAGAATACTTCACGAGCGATCGTATCTTAAACCTAAATTACCGATGGATACCATTAAAAATTTGCAGGTTCTAATCTATATTTTACTTCACAACCTGATTTTAATAATATATAATATCTGAATATATTTTACGTCGTTATTAATCAGTAATTGTACACTATTTAAATATTATCTTTCATTAATATATCAGACGACATATTCAATGTCTTAGTTTATATGAAAAAGAGAATATTTACACCTCTTTTGAATATAGATTATAAAAATAATTCTCTTATCTATACAAACAGGAAATAAATTCTGGTTTAGAAAATAACATAACTCTATTGAACGATATCGAAGCTAAATTAAAATGCAAATCCGAATTCGTTACTTCGGATCACTTGGAATGTACCGAAAGAGTTGAAACATCGAGAGTTAAGTGCGAGGATTGTATATCAAACGTCGACAAGAAAATTAGCTTGCAGGTTAAAAACTGATAATGTGTATTAATTCGTATTAATAATTATTTATAAAACATATGTATAATAAATATATATTGTTTTTTATGTTCCGTTAGTTTTCTAGTTTATAATAGTAATATGATTTTTCCTCCTTTGGGGAGGGCTTTAAAATAATATAGCATATTTTCTGTTATCTTCCCCTGTAAAATAGAAGTTAATATGTAAGATTCTATAAGAATGACACAAATATTCACTCTTTTCACTATTAATAACGTATCGTTGAATTAGACTCGTAGATGGGACGCTTACGAGGATTGCGCGAAGATAACGACTTGGATCAGTGAAAAGGAGGTTCTCCTCGAGGAATGCAGAACTTTGGGCAGTCGCCAGAACGTTGATTCTTCGGCTAATCTATTCAAGGTACAGTAGTAATTATTATAATGTTATATATATATATATATATGGAGTAGAACTTCAAGGCTTTAGTATATTTGTTTAATGTTTTAGAAATGATTATCTTGCCTCTCTATAGAAAGTGTGTCTTTATATAGAGATACAGACTAAAGAGAGACAGATGTGACATGTATAAATGGGCGAGTCCATTATTACATGGGGGTGTTATATCAGAAATGCATAACATTAATTAGTTCATCGCTACTTATATTGATTGATAATTTATTTAAGCAAATATATGGTTGAAATATATTATCGAAAGTATAAATTTGTAAATATAAAAAGTTTAAATATTTGACGACGATGAAATAAACAAAGAATAATACGAAATTAGAAAATTAAAGAAATTTATTTATTTATTTATCACTGTATTATATTTCACTTCTACTATTACAGTCTACTATTATATTCTACAATACTATACATCCAATGTCGGGAACTATTAAATCTGAGCTACATTTGAACTTGTACTAGCTCTCTCTATATTATATAAATAACATTTAATTTTATTTGCACAATTGAAAATGTATTATTTCAGCTCTGGCACTTTGAAATTAATACTACTGATAAGCACTCTTATATAAGTGTGTATAAATAAATGATCGGCTCTCATTAAAACCATGGATGCCTTAACATAAGAGTGGCTTCGAAGGGAAATTAGAGGCGTATATGGTTATAAGTGAAAACTTCATCTAAGTTCCTGAATGGGATGAAAGACATCCACCAATATAACAATAACAATAAAAACAACAACAATAACAAGAATAGCACTATACACTACTGTGCCGTACATCGCAGCACCGTATACACATACTATTAACGCTTAGTTTCGCGTACATAGATTGATACACACTTAACTTACAAATCTTATAATTCATTATAACACGATAAATATTATTTTTTAAGCTGTGCTTTCTTAATAAATTTTCAGGATATCACGTTATCCTGCGGAGATAAAAAGAATGAAATCGAAGCGCTAACCACAGATGTTGGCTCTCTGTGCAAGATTGATACCGAACATGACTTGTGCAAAGATCTCGACATCGATGTTAAAGAGGCTAGACATAAATTACAATTATATAATAATATATATATATATATATGTGATGTGATGTTAACCTTTAGGTATCAATTAGGACGTCTATCACTTATATATTCATATGTTATCGTGATAATTATTAATAATATTTTATGAAAATATATCGGTATTTTCATATGTATATATTGACGTACGTGTTCCCAGGTGACTTATTGGGAATAGGAGTAACGTTAAAATATAAGAATGTATTTATATAAATAGAATATTGTCGATAATAATCGGGGGTTATCCTGAAGCTATATTAAGCTTATATTATTAATATCCAAGTATATACATATAAATATTATATACATCGGTGTGATTTAGAAAACCTAAATTCACGTTCGTGTACTATCTCACAGATACGGAATCGTGTGGATATCATTGAATCTCTGGCGAGTAGGAAAGCTGACGTGTTCGTTACTTTCTCTGACCTTCACCTGTCGCTGGACGAAATCGACGAGAAGCTATCCACCGCGGAGAATGAAATAGACGAGTTCGGTCGCAATGCCACCGAGGGAATGGATAACTCGGATATTCTGACGTTGTTGAACGACAGCATAGCGGATGTTCACTCACAAATTACGGTAATTCCCAGTAATTCTATATATATATATATATAATAATAATAATTCATTTATGGAGTTTAAATATTCAGGTTTCACTCTATGGATAGCTCAAAAATAAAAATTGTTTTTCGCAATATTTATGTCTAATAAATGAGCTCAGCACCTAAAATAATTATGATGTAATGTTACATTTATAAATATGATTTTTTTTAAATTTAATTAAATAGTGATAAAACTAATAACGTTTTAATAATAATTATAATGATTTCTATTGATCATATTACGGAAATATCTTAAGGCGTGCGAAAGTGGCTATGAATCGTTTATTCAAAAAAGTCTCGATTCTCAAGTCAACGATGATTCTCTATTATCTTCAAATCTAGAAGATACAAAGAAAAGATTTGATACTATTAGAAACCAAGTTAATAATACGATTGAGGTTAATAGTTTAATTTTAATTTAATTTTAATTATACTTACAGCATAATTATTGTTAATTACATACGATTGTTCAATGTACTGTAGATAAGTTTAATATTCATAATTATATTAAAAAGGTTCAAGATATCCGAAACACCGATTATAAAACGTTCAATTGTTCGAGCGATAAAATCAAAGAGATTGCTAAACTATTAGAAGAGGGTGTTAGTTCAACATCAACGAAGGGACAAGAAACTATGACTCTACAAGAAATGAAAAGCGATTTTGAAAATTTCAAATCTACCATTAATAGAAATAATGATATTTATTTAACTTTGGTCGATCTAGGCAATAAGTAAGTTTCTACATATGTGTGATATTGTTCAAATTAATTTTTTAATAAATTTAAAAAAATTAATTTTTTGATAAATATATTATAAATTAATTACTTCTTTATAAATTTTAGATTAAACCGATCAGATGAAATATGTCAAATATCTAATGTATGGTTAACTGTCGGGGAATGTTTGAATACCAAATACGACAAAATCCTATCATTGGAAGAACACGGTGATAAAATCAATGAGCTATATGTTAATTTGAGCAGTACCTTGTCAAATGTCGAAGAAACATGTAAATCCATCGAAATTGACGTTAACTCACCTAAAGATAATATAATAGATTGTATACAATTATTAGAGGTTCGTCATAAATTTAATTATTTAACGATATTTTTTATATACGTTTCATTTCTCCTACGCAATTTTAGGATAAAAAGAAACTAAAGGTAGATTGTGAAAATAATTATAAAATGTTCAATGATAATTCCGGTGAATTAATTATAAAATCGACTAACATTTGCGATGATTACTCCTGCACTATACAAAAGAACTGCGACGATTTAGGTGTTAATTGGAACGATACAAATGAGGTAAGTTAATATATTAATTAATCGTGTTATATTATAATATTAGTATAATAACTATCCAATTATATTACATAATAAATTATTCAAATCTAAATAATATTGCATATATATATTCTACATATAATATATTTTAATATACGTCATATATATATTATAATATATTATTTTTAGTTACTTATATCGACTGAGAAATATTTGGTTACCATATTGAAAAGAAAAGATGAACTCGAAACTTCACTTAGCGACGTAAGCGTATACATATGTGAATTGCAAACACGCTTCGACGGATTAAGTTCATCGAATGAAGATCTAGACGATAAACAAAACTGCCTTAAAAATTTAGAGGTTTATAATTTTCTAATATCTAAATGAAAATTCTATGATTATATTGACACGACGTTAATGATTCATTGCATTCGTTTCAGTCGATCGATTCCGCAATGAAAAGTTACGACGGCATTTCTAGTCTGTACGTTAGCTGCGATTCACTCGATTCGGTGAGCGATGAATCGAAATCTTTCATCGATAAATGCGATGTACTGAAAGAAAAATACAATGCGATGGAGACTAAATTAAAGGTATACCGATATTTGTGAAGATTTTATCAAATTTCATTACGCGAATACGTGAAAATTGTTAATTATATATATTACTTAAAATATTACTTATTTTCCAAATATACATTATTATTCCAAATAGGTGAATATGGACCATCAACAAGACATTATTAAAGTACATCAGAATTACGACTTGGAATTAGTCGAATTCAAAGAAATATTAAACCTCTCCGTGGATCGTAAAGTGACTATATGTACATTGAAACCTACTTCTATCATTGAATTAAACAACTCAAAACAGGAATATTCGGTAAGATATTACTAACAACCATGATTAGTGTTTAGAAATTATATTAATATATATGTTAAATAACAAATATAAATGTTACAGGATCTGATTTCTGAAAAATCTTTGAATATTGAGAAATTAGATTCCATTAAAAAACTTGGTAAAAAAGTACTCGCGAATACGAATAAATTAGGCAAAGAAAAGGTTATATATCAATCTATTACTCATATTATATATTTAATAATTATACAATATTTACTAAATATTATTTAGTATTTCTATATATTATATTCAATTTTTATATACGTAATTTAATATTTACTATCGGGGAATATCGTAGATTAAAAATCAAATAAAAGAGGCGAATGAGATGCTGGCTTCACTGAATGAAGACCTAGCTGATGCTACTTCGAGTCTCGATCGCTCTATCGAAGCCGTTAATCTATTGAATGTGAAGTCGACGAAACTTACGAAATGGACTATGGATAAAACTAAAGATTTGATAATCGTTGAAGAAAAATCGGGAGATGACTGTTTAAGTAAATTTAATATCCTTGAATTTTGTCAGGTTTATATATATTTATATATATATGTGTTATTTATATAATATATATAAGAAACATAATAGTAATATATTTTATGAAATTAATATCTATTGAGTTTATATGGATATGTAAAATATATTTAATATATATATATATATATATATATATATATATATATTATATATGTAAAATATGTATACTAATAGATTTGTAAGATGTAAGATATATCCATTACAAATAGTTCATTATATTCAAATATAAAATTCATCATGTAATATTTATAAAACTCAATTATTAAACGTGTAATATTTTTGTAATGTTTTTAATGTGTTTTAACTGTTGACTTTAATTTCTATAATTATACGTTTAAGCAAGTAAAAGTTAGATGACATTATCATCAAATTTGTTCTCTATATTTCCTTACTATTAACTATTATATATACTCTCGTTAATAAATGTTATACTTATTTATGTTTATTGTACCTTTTATATACAGATTTCTGTTCTAAAATAAAAAATCATCATCATCATCGTATATACTTCACATTTAAATATATCATATATTAAGCATCGCATTGTATTGTAGGAAACAGAAGTAGAGATAACGGAGGAGGTTAACGATATGAAGGAAGGTGTGCAAGACTTATTAGAACAGATTCATCACTCTATATGTCCCAGCATCGATCTTTCTAAGGCTACTACGACGTTAAGTGAATTTGTCAAATTTGCTGAGAATTTAAAGGTTTTATGCTAACATTATATTTTGAATAGCATATTGTTATATCCTAGCTATTTATAAATCATTGTTAACAAAAATCATATTTGTATTATAATATATTTATATTTTATTATAAAAATTTAAACTATTATACTTATAATAATTATAAACTTTTCATTATTGCATGGTAGATTTTTTTGTATTATCGGGGATATATTAACTAAGATATTATTATAGTATCATGCTATTTATATTTACTTATCCTCAATCCCTATATTAAATTATATAAAGAAGTTATTCAAACTTATATTGGTGATATAGCTACTATGAACAACACTACAATTTGATACTGAGAATTTATTTATTTTTTACATTTTTTCAGATAAAATATTATTTTTTAAAACATTATTATTTAGTTTTTATTATTAAATCATAGACTCAGTAATTTTATTTAAATATAGTTATTTACTAACTTGACTCTACTCTATATTATCATTATATATATATATATATATATATATATATATATATATTATTAACATATTCATTATTCCTTCATTATTCCCTAACAGAAAGTAAATGAAATACAACATGTTGCATTAGAAAATTGGTTGCAAGACAAAAATAGTGAATTGGAATTGATTCAAATTGAAAGCATCAACGATAAAAAAGAATACCTTGAGGCAAGTATTTCGAAGAATGTAAAATAAGATTTATGATTTTGTAATAATATTTCCTATAATTTTTTTTATTTCAGAAAATTGATAGTATTACTCTTGAATTTGAAGCAATAAATCCAAAGATAATATCAACTAGAACTAGTGAAATAAGAATCGCTCAACAATTGTTTTTAACAAAAGTAGAAGACTTGAAAGTATCTATAAAATCTGAAGAGGTAATACTTAATATTTATATTACATACATATGTAATTATAAGTACAAATTATATTACAATAAACAATTTATTATAAAAATTAGTGTTAAAGTAAATCAAATATGTTATAATATATATTAATATTTGTATAATTTAAAAATTCCACAATTATTTAGATTAATAATGATATTATATTTATATTACTATCTATATAATAAGAATATGAATTATTTTATAAATTTACTATTGTACAGTAGTATACTATAGTAGTAAATATCCTTTATAATAGTATTTAAATGTAAATTACTATTTATACAATATATCAAAATAATTTGAATAATCTAATATAAATACCCTATAAATATATACTAAATTCCTAATATAGACTAAATTATGTATGTATCATTAAATTATAATAAATTAATAAATATTATATAATATATATTATGAATTATATAATTAATTAAATTATGAGCAACACACATATTATCAAAGAATTATAAATATAATCAGAGCTATTATTATCTTCTAGAATATTATAAACATGTTAATGGTTCAATTATTATTTGAATAAGAATTACTAACGATATTATAGTATTAACATTATTTTATTAAAACACAAACCTTAACATTTCATTAAACCTAATATAGACTCAGAAGGCTGGCCTAGATGAAACTCGAATACACGTTGAGAACTGGATCAATTCGAAATATATGAAGTACATCGAACTTAATGATTTAGAAATATCGGATGACGTTGATTTAGCTAAACTTTCCTTTAGAAATATTATGGTTATTATTGTTCCATTACGAATATGTTTTTATATATATAGCATCAAGATTTTTTTTATATGATATTTTTATGTAAATACAAACACGATATAATTATATCATGAATATTATAATTATTTTATTATTGATGATAATCGTATATCATTTTTATTTCAATCACATTATATACATATTCGTACGCATTAATTATCAGATTTTGAATAAAGAACTAACGACAAATGACCACTCAGTTAAATCCATTTTTAAAAAAGCGAAGGAACTATCTGTTTTAGATGAACCAGAATTTGTAGATTTATCAATGAAATATACAAATTTGATTGAAAATTGTCAGGTAATAATATTTGAATAAATATTTATAAGAATTATTAATAATAATATAAATAAAATTGATATAATATACTTCTTAACTTTATATTACCTATATTATTAATATATGTTAAAATGGTGAACTTTCATTGAAGGTATTGGAAAATAAATTTGATTTACGATACAAGACGTTTGCATCCTTCAAGTCTAATACGACGTTATTCAAAACATGGTACGTAAACCAGAATACTGAACTCTCTAGATGCCAAGCTAACGGAGATCAAGAATTATTGAAAATAGAGCTGCTTATTATCGAAGTTAATATAATATTATTTTATTATAGTTTTAGTTAAATCAGTTAATTAGTTATAAACATGTTATTTCTATTTAAATTTATCGAATTTACTATAAAATAATAACATAAATATAATAATAAATAAGTTAATATATAATATAATTAATTACATTTATAACTAATTTTTAATAATATATTACTCGCTTGATTATTAAAAATATTTAATCAAATATAATTTACAAGAAGTATGAATATTATAATTTTTAATAGGGTTTATTTATATTTATAATATATTAATTATATGCAATATAAATATAGAATATTATTTGAAATTAAAAAGTTATTTCCAAAATATATTCAATAGTTATCAGTTATGTTTATAATTATTTAATAATAAAATAGAAAATTGAAAATTCATTCGACGAGGGAAATAAATTGTATCAAGAAACCATCAACCTATCAGAAAATATACCAAATGATGAATCTGTTATAAAAGATTCTACATTATCTGAAATTAAAGATATTGGAATAGATTTTGGTTAGAGATATAACGAAAATAATATATTATATTATGATTATATTATATAAAATTTATATAAAATTTGATAGAATTGCTAAAAGAAAATGTTAATATGACGAAAGAAAGAATCATTAATTTATTGGAAAAATGGCATAATTTTGATACTAAAACTATTAATCTCTCTGAATGGTTGACATCTAAGGGACTTATTATTGATTCATTGGCTACTTTGGAAGACAATTCAGTAGATACTTTCCAGGTATGAATATATTGATAATTATAATTAAATAAATTATAAAATACTATTAATATGATTAACAATTATTATCTATTTATATATTACTATATTATTAAACAATAATATAAATATTATTAAGCATGTAATTTTTAATATTTTGTTTCTATTCATAATTAAATTATATATATATATAACATTAATTTATAATGTATGTAAATTAAGATAAATTTAATTGTATTGTATAAATAAAAGTTAAACCATGCTTAGATATAGAACTCAATTCATTATTTATGAAACTAAAAGTATAGTTTACATACATTCAAAGATTTTTCTAAGCAAAATTTAGCCTTCGGAAAATCTTTGATACATTTTTCGGTTTTCTGACTGTAAGCCATAGAGCTTGAGAGAAACTTTCTCTCTAGCTCTATCCTGTAATTTGACCTTACAAATTAATCGGCCGTCCATATACATTATATATTAATACAATCGTATTCGTTATATATCCTACTTATATATTTACATTAATTAACTATATAATAAAAAAGTATATATATATTTTTATTATAATTATTATTTATTAAATATAGTTACAAAATAATATAGTAAAATACATTATATAATATGAAACAAATCTAATTGTATATATGGAAATATATGTGTTTAATTGTGTTAATTAAAACAAATTAAATTCATATTATTATTTAATGAAATACATTAAGATATCATTTGTAATACAATTAATTAAAATAATTAAATGAATTAAAATTAATTATATATATTTAGTAAATTTATATACTTATGATCTAGACACATTACTATATTAATTTGTAATTTTAAATTCCTATATACTGATAATAAATCGAGTGATTCCAAAAGGAAATTTCTTTGGTGGTTCTGTTTTTTAATTTCAAAGACTTTATTCAATTAATATTTGATTGGTTATTATTTTTATGTAATTTGTAGTTCTTTTTTTAAAATAATAATATATAAATGATAATTAATTAGTTAATACTACGGTGATAATAAATGGTAAATAAAATATTTTAGATAAAATATAATTTAAACATTATATGATTTCATATATATTAATTTTGATTAATATTGATATGTAAGAAACTATAATTTTACAAATTATATTATTATTAAAATAATAAACTTATTTAAATTATTATTTAATAATTTATTATAATTATTATAATAACAGATTAAAAATATATTTACCAAACATATATTAATTAATATAACATTAAAGTTATGATATAATATATTTACATAACTATATGTATTAATTAATTCTTTTTTTATAATACAAATTGAATTTAATTATAAATTCAATTCTTTGATATTTAATATGATATTAAATATGGTATATGTTGAACCTACGATTATTTTAAAATAATGATATATTAGACCACGCCCTCAATCACATAAACATCGCCGAAGCATTGCATTGAAATGCTCGCGCGTAAATGCACACGCCCTTTATACATTTTAAATGTAGGATCAGCATATGATCGTAATCCATATTAAATATCATAATAATATCATATTATTTAAAAAATTGTACATTTCAATAAATTAGTGAATTATATTAAAATTGTAAACATTCTTTAATTTATCACCAAAGTATTAATTGTATTTATAAATTTTATAAAATAATAACATTAAAGTTGATATATAAGATATAGTATATTATGTATTACATATATGATATGTAATACCGATATAACGTACATATATGAAAGCGTTCATAACCGGCGCCAAAAATATTTTATTAATAGTTTATTCGATATCGGAGCGCGCGCTTTCTGAGTTGAAACGCCCGCCTCTAGATATAGGCATGTCATACTAGATACACTCCGCTTATAGATATACAAAGGACACGTATTTCCTTGGATATACTACGTGTACAGTGTACACTGTATACGTAATATACTTATATATATATATATATATATATATATATATATATATATATATATACATAGTTTATAAACACACGCACAAACACACACATACACACACATATATATATACATACTTTATGCACATATACATAGCTATTCGCATGTATTTTAATAAAGGAATTGTGATGATAAAATACACTGTATTATTAGTTATATTATTATATATAGACATACTTTATACACACACACATACACACATCTATTATAAAATACTACATACTTTTTTTAAATTAATTATATAAAAAAATTATCATTTCACATGTCACATTTATCAAATTATTTATAAATATATTTTTTATTATATAATAATATATAGAATTAATTAATTTATATTATTTAATTATTTAATATATTTATATTTCAATAATTTACTTTTAGAGTTATATGTATTTATTAATTCGTCGAGTATTCACATCTTAATGATTTAAATAAAGTCATGATAACATTATATAATATATTTATATTTTATATTCTTTCAAAACTGATAATTAATTTATATGCATATACATATATGTATACACACAAACACAAACATGTACAATGTGAATTATTTACGCTATTCACCGTACGTGAAGGCCGATTGTGACTCGATAGTTGAGCACCAATCAGAAGTTGATGAAGTGGTGACGTCCGCCCAAGAGTTATCGAAGCTGACAGAAGATCTTCGAGTACACGAGGAGGAAGGGCAAGCTCGCGATCTTACCGACAGATACAACGCGCTGAGACATCACTCCGAGGTTAACTGCGATGTAAGAGTACGTCTAAATAGGGTCCATTATCTATATGATGGTTCACGTTACCTCCTTCCGTGTGCTATATTTCCGTATAACAAATATGGGTAGAGGTGGGTTTAAATTTGTTAATTTATTGAGAATACAATATTTTTTAAAAATATAGAAATGCAAAAATGTCAATGATATAAATAATGATAGTGTACTACATACGTGATATATGTACATGATAGTACATGTACCAGTGATATTCTCTGTAGGTGTGCCATGATAGTATTCGGCCACACAATATGCACAGTTATTTCGAATATTAATAAAGTATTAATATTCGGCGATTAATTTACTATGATGAACTATAAGCTATTCGGAAATGCAATAAAAGCTATATGGTTATAAGTGAAAACTTCATATAAGTATCTGGATGGGATAAAAGACTCATGGATACCAAAATAAAATAACAATAATAATGTTTATATATTTTCTCCGTTCGATAATTCTAGAAATTAATGACCGAATTACGTGACGACATCTCGAAACGAGACGCCTACGACGAAGAAGTGAAGGAGTGTTCGGATTGGTTGGATTCGGCCGAGACGCGTTTGGTATCCATGACGTCTACATCTACGACGATGTCGTCGACGATTGACAGCGGCGTCGGTACCTCCGTCGACATCGGTGATGCTTCGTTGATGGACTCTTCGCTCGTCTCCGAAACCGACTCCCGCCTGTCGATGTTAACGGTTTGTTTGCTCGATGTACTCGTATTTCTCACGCTAAGACGTCTTCTCGTTCTCCCTACCACTATGTAGACATTGTCTTCGTCGTCTACTTAAGATCGTTGTACGTTCACGTGTAGGCCATATTCTATAATATTATGGTGTCGTCGCGGTGTAGTTTTTAGTATGTACGTAGAATATACGTAGTGCGTACGTGATACCGTCACGCTTGTTATACATTTTCCGCCTTAGTAGATTTATTTTTATTACGTTTACAAGTTATAATTTTTTTTACTGTTACCACGCTCACATAGACACGCTCATTTATCTTACATTGCATTTGATTCTATATTCTACTATTTGCCATTATTATTGCCATGTATCATAATCGATAACATAATTACATAATAACCGAATAACTAACATGCATATAGATATTTGTTACTTAATAAAGTATTATTGAATTTGAAAGTTTATTATTGTATAAATTCTATCCGTAAACATGAATAAAATGGTCGAATACGATTCTGAATTCGATCGTATATAACATAAAAAAAAATAAAACGCATCTATACAAACAAGTAGATAATAAATACTCGAAATTCGAAATACGAATCGAAGTTAACTTGGCATGCAATTTCTAATTCTACTAACATTTAAAAACATATTGTTTGCCCGAAAACTTTAATCGGCGGCATCTAATCGGCATATAATTTATTTTTAAAATACCCTATCAATTACCCACGACTAACCTCTTCTCTTCAGGAAACACTTTCAGATACCTCTACGAAGTCCTGCGAAACTTGCCTTGTAAGTGCGCATCCAGCTTGTATTCCACAATGTTACGCATGATTCATAATTTATGATTTTAACGATAAATTTCACATCATCTTTCGTGCGTCACGCGCGAATAAATATTCGTACATTCTTTAATCTTTTACTTTCTTTACGAATAATGCACGTAAATTGCATGTTCCCCAGGTTACGGTTTAGGTGTAATATATCATTGAATACATCGTCGATACACCCTCTTTCTTTATACGCATCTTATCTGAACGGCTTATCATTCTGTCGAAAGATTCCAATATTACACGGATGTATATAGCATTCTGTTTAATATTACTTTACGAATCTAAATACGTGGACGAGATCTCATTCCTATTAGATATTCCTATACACGTGTTTACATGTACATAAACGACGGCGCGTGATTTTAACGGTCTTTAATATAAAACGCAATAACGATTTCAATATGAATGTGATTCTGAATTTGCGTAATTTTTTTTCGTCCAGAACCCCCACTTGTATATATGAACCGCACCCACTCGACGGTCTACTTTCTCGCCCTATCAAAACGCTTACACTAACTACGCGCATTCGTTATTAATACCGCACGATACTAATCAAGCCCCCCGCGTTCGCTCGCGTCTCCCCCCCGTCGTATAGGACCTAAAGCACGAGATCGAGAAAAGCATGACCAAGGTACGCCGCCTCTCTCAACGGCCGCTGCCGTCCACGCCCAAGAAGAAACTCCTCTCCGGCGGAGGAAGTATATGTTAGCGCGCCCCGCCGTATATTAGTGCGCCTACGAGCTCGCGTCAACGTAGAACAGCGTCGGTTTACGATGAACTGCGCGTTAAGTTCTGAACTCTATGCAACTGATAATTAAAGGAAGTATTTGTCATTTAAATTTATATAAATTAGAAGGTCAATTGAAGTTTTGTAATCTTTATTATCTTTATTGTAAATATATGTATCATATATATATATATATATATATATATTATTACATTAATTTATACTATTATTCCTAATTTATACTATTATTCCTAATTTATACTATTATTCCTAATTTATATTATGTCATTTATTGACATACCCGATCGCCACTTCTCGTTCAGCGCTGCCCAATTCGCCGTCGATGATCTCCTCAAACTCTGCGAACTCGCTGACCGCTCGCATGCTACGCAATCGCTACGAGAAGTTGAAGAGAGATACGGACGAGGCGGAGAGAAACATCCGCGACAGACGCAACGCTTGGATGACCGCCGAAAACCTCGCTAAGGACTTGATGTATTGGCTGAAGGTTTCACTATCTTTTACGCTCGTATTTAATAATAATAATATAATAATAATAATAATAATATTTAGTAGAGAATTGTAGTTTGTTTTCTGTTAGTTTTCTAGTTTATAATAGTAATATGATTTATCATCCAAATGTAGATAATTGTTACTTATCTATACAATATATTGTAGTTAAGTTTAAATATAACTAAACATCATTTACTTACGAATTGAGTTAACTTATCACAATGTATATTAAAATAATATGATGTTTACTATTATTTAATATAATATAAATATCATAAAAATCAATTATTTATATGATTATTTAAACTATTTACATTTTATATTTAGAGTATATCTGACAATATTGATAAAGAGGAAGTTATAAATGATTTATCTTCACAAAAAAAGAAATTATCTGAACTTGAGGTATTATTTATATAATCTATAATAATATTATAAATAAAATAAATTTTTATAAATAAAATTTATATAAAATTTAAAATTAATGATTATCTATTATTAGTTATTAGATATAATTAATATTAATATTTATCAGTATAATATTAAAATTTAGACATTGAAAATGGAGTTAAAAGATAATGAACCACAAATCACCCAATTGAATGTGGATTCTGAGAAACTGAAGAAATATTCATTGATCGTTCAAGTAAATACTTTAAACGAAACCTACAGAAATATTCGCAGTAGTATCACAAAAAGAATCAACGATCTACAAAGAAGTATAGAAATTCATCATAGGTAATTTATTGTACAAAGTCAAGTAAAAAGTTTAATATTAATTATATTCATTTAGATTTGATTCCTCGAAAGTATTAGTTATGGATTGGATGAAAATAATTCAAATGAAATATGATAATGCAAGCCAAGAGTCTTCTCAATTAAAGGAATATATAGATGATCTAAAAGTATACCATTTTCGTATATATTTATATATATATATATTATATTATTAAAAATTATAACTAAAAACTAAAATTATAATATTAAATAGGATATAAAGAGTGAATTTCATAAGGGAAACAAGCTATTCGATGAATTTAAGGATATCGCCAAAGAATTAGATTACTATTATGATGAAGTTTCTTCTATCGATTTACAGATGAAAACTTTAAAAAATATGGTAATATATAATATATTTTTTAATTAATATTCAATATTATATTTTAATTTTTAGATTTCATCGAAATTGAATGAATCTATAAAAAATAATGAGACGCTTGAAACATTCCATTCTCATAAAGCTAAACTTTCTGATAGAATACATTCTATTGAAAACAAGTTATCAGAAGACGTGCCTAGTCTCTTTGAAATGGACACCGATTTAAAGAAATTAGAATTATCGTTAAAAGTTTTTATACATTTTTTTAATCAATACAGTTTTATTAGAAAATATTTATTAAATATTAAAATATAAAATATAATATTTCTATAATTATTTAATATATTTAATTTTATTCACATTTATAAGGAGATCAAACATGAACTGATTACAGAAGAAATAAATATTGAGTCTTTAAAGGCTGTTATTCATAAATTACCTAATGAAGATACGATGGAAGTAATGCAACTATTTAAAAAGCATCAATATTTAAGTGAAACACAAAAGGTTGAAAATAAATATTAAAAATTAAATTATTTAATAGTAAAATATTTCTATTCAATCATGATAAATAATTGTATTACATAATTTTCATCATTTATCATTTTATCCTTATAATAAATTATTTTTCATAAATATTATAAATTATATATTATTTTTCAAAATTAATTTAGTATGAAAATATAATAGGATATTTATAATTAATATATTTACAATATAAAATAGGAACACAATGTTGACTACGAAAAATTTAAAGAATCAAAGATTAATTACTTGTCTAATTATGAAACATTTAATGATTGGTTAAATAAGTGTAATTTACAACTTAGAGAATACGAACAAGGAGATAATGTTCTAGAATGTTTCAATGGCATAAAGGTTTAAATCGTGTACATATGTAAAACAAAATGGATATAATTTTAATATAAATTTGTCGATTATTATTATACCTAATTTCATTTTATCTAAATTTAAATAACTGTATATATCTATGACATATGTAAATCAATAATGTTAATACATTTATTTATTTTGTATTATTAGTTTTATCTCCTGTTTTATATCATATTGAATATCTATTTTCTATATTCAATACATTATATTATTTTTATTATTATTATATTATATCGTAGGATATCATATCGCAAATGGATTACGGAAGATCTATTATCGATGATATACGTACGTCTACGAAATGTTTACAAGAATCAAAAATATGCGAAGATGTGCATCGGTTATCCAATGCAGATATGGAAACTACTACCGTATCATTCGAAACTCTCAAAGAGAAGCTTCACGCAATTTATACAGAATTGGATGCCGACTTAAATAGATCAAAGTCAGTTTTTATTTCTATTAAATCATCGTAATCCCACTCATTGTTTATATAACTATTCCTTAAATTAATATTTCTAATGTTATATGTTTATGAATATTTTCTTTATGTTTATATTTATGTTAAATTTAATATTTAACTATTAAAACATATTTAATAGATATTTATAATATTACTTACAGAATGTTAAACACAACATTGGAATATTTAACAAATTCATATAATGAAATTGAACAAAATTACAATATAATCCTATCGAATGAGAATTCTGATATAAAACTAGTTCAAGAAAATTACGAACAAATTACTGTAAGTGAAATAAATTCTCCTTCAAATTCCTTTAAATAAATAAAGTTGTTTTCTTAATAGAATAATAATATAATTTTGATAATTTGTAGGAGTTATCCACAAGAATAGGTCAGAATCTCAATGAACTTGAAACAATCAAAGGTCAAAGATCAAATATGAGTCACGATGTAAAAATAAGAAAAATTAAACGGCTACAACATCTTACAGAACAATTAAATGAATTAGCTAATAAATTTGAAGTCATTTCTACCATTATTGAGGTTTATTATTATTATTAAGAGTTTAGGCAAATTATATAATAACCGTTCAGTATCAATTAGAAAATAAATTATTATTTAATATGTCTTTAAAAAATTATATTATTCAAGAAAAATTAATTATTATAAAATATTTCTTTAAATGTTATTATATATTTAATAGGAGTATAAAAAGTTATTGTCAACGCTTAAGAATAATTTAATTGCGTTCGATTCGTCTATCGGAATGGTTAATCTAGACATGGAAAAAATTCAAATGACTTACGATACACTGAATGATGCACCGGAATCTAAAAATAGTACCGAAGTTCTTCATATAATTAGCTTATTCAAGGTAATAATATTGTACATATTTCCATAAAAATAATTTATTAATAATTGCTAACGCCTTTATCTAAGGAATTGGACGAGTCGATAGATAATGTAAAACTAGAAGAAACTATGAGTCGCGTTGATCTTATTACGCGAGATGTTAATCAGGAGTCGAGCACTAAAGAGCGAGTCACTTCAGCACTTCAAACTCTAGTCGATAGAAAGTCTGATTTCAATAAATCGTGCACCGAATCAATAGTTTGTATTGTAACGATTATTGTAAGGGGATAGCGCAGTGCTTATGCTATTTCAGGCATTACATGTTAATATAAAGCGAATATATATTTCCATTGAATAATGGTGTTAGATAAAAATACTCGACGAATTAATTATTTTGTTTTTATTTTAAAAGGATATATGCCTTAATAAAACGGCTAGTTTTTTTATAATTTTTAGTATATATCATATATACAAATATTTTATTATATTTAAACACAATGTGGTATTCCCTTAATTGATTATGTAATATGTGCTGTACATATTACATAATACACATCTAGGCTGATTACCAAATCGCATACGAGAAGATGAAATCATACGAAGATATTGACACTGAAATCAATAGAGTTATCGCTAGTGAAATTCAACCGATAATTAATTGTTCTGACGATTCTAAGATCGAAAAGGCTGAGGTTATTATTACTATTACTATTACAGCACACTTATTAAATGCGTATATAGTATATAATAGAGAAATGAAATGTTTATAATAATTTAATCATCGTTCTTCAAATCAATAATTATTTAATTTCGTTGGTTTTCTTATATTTTATTTAGGGTTTACACTCTTTATAAGAATTAACTTACCACGATATAGGCGCTGTTATTTAAACTTCAAAAACTGAAGAACACATTCTTGAAATACAAGCATCACGAAGACGATTCAATGACTCTACTACTGGCTAACAGTAGTCAGGATGATTTGGAACAATGGATCATTAAATGTAAACTGAAGCAGAATAATAACACAGAGGTTACTTGTAAATATCATTATATATATATATATATATATATATATATATATATATATATATATATATATATATATATGATAACATTATATTTAATTATATAAGTATTTAACATCAGATCGTAAATGAATTATGTAAATAATTACTTTTTTAATATTTATTCTATGTAATTTAGATAGTCATTTATAATTTTTAATTTTTTAGATGTATTTATATTCATTGCACGACTATAAGCGCGTGTATTCATTATGCAGGTGATGAAGTTGTACGCTGACCTGAGTGAATGGGTACAGAGCATCAACAACAGAATAGAGTGTATCGAAATGGAGAAGATGAGCATTAACCTTCAAGACGTCAACAAACAAATATCAACGTTGAAGGTTACGTATTATAATTATAGTTTCGTTAACGACACCCATTAAGTAACTTCATTTAATTTTATAATTTATTTATTATATTTTATATTCATATAAATTCAAAGATTATTTAATATAACTAATTCTACTTTTATACTACACACATATAGGATTTAACCCAAGACTTGAGGTGTAAACAAATCGAATTTGAATATATACTAAAATTATCCGTACAGTGTGATGAGAAATTAAGAGATCAGGTAAGTCCTGGAATAGATTAGCTACCCACTTACATCTCCCGGGTGCTCTTAACAAATATCATTTTAAGCATTAATAAATATTGCATTCAATGTAATGGTATTACAATTCTTGATCAACAATAGCAAAAATTAATGGCTTATTTGAAGTCCCTTCTCTGCGATAAGAAACGGAATCATTTATTTATTGTTATTTTATTATAAACAAACTAAAAATAACTCCTTATAAATAATAATTATTATTATCGTACGAATAGTTTAGCTGTGTGATTAATGCGCTACACCGCCACCAGGTGAACGATATCGACGCCTCCTACACTCAGAACACCGGCGCCATCGAACTCCTGTTGGCTGCCCATCAGAACTGGCACACCGACCTCGACTCTCACCTCAGCGAAATAGACGACTACGCCAAGACAATAGAGCAGCTGTCCGAGGAGGTGGAGACGTTATGCGGAGACGGTGGCGCCCCCGCCGCGACGGTGGTGGACCAATACGACGGTGAAGAATCGCCTTCGCTAGACGAACGCAAGCAAAACATTGAGGTATTACACATAGTACCTCTAACGTGTATGCACGCGTATGTGATATGTGAGATATCGCTATGCCCAATATGCAGGTACTATACTCTCTACTATTCAACAAAATATAAGAATATTACTGTATATAAACTTCATTCAAAAACTGTATTTTCGTTATAGGATTTTATATATATATATACTATATACTATATGTAGTATATATATATATATATATATGTATGTAATACTTTATATTTATATATAAATGATGGTATTACATTTTTGTAATCCATATATAGTAGACTTCTTAAAATCCCTTGCTGTTTTTACAGATTTTAAATATAAAAATAATATAATTTATATCTTATAAAGATTATTATGATTATTAGGAGAATATCGAATATGGCCCCATTTTATTTTGAATACGATTTCCGAGTTCAAATTTAAAATATTTTATATGTATCATTATATAATTTAAAATCATAATAACTGATATATCTTATAATATATACTATATTTTCATTCTTACTATTAAATTATGATGTACATTAGTGTACAATACGGAATCGAGTATTTTAAATGTGACCCCATAAAACGTAATCAAAACAAACAGGGCCATATTCGATATAGATCTATTATGAATAATACCCTTCTAAGTATCTCCTATAATTGAAATTAGCTTATTGGATACTTTATTATTTTTTTCTGCATATAAATATATATATATATATATATATATTTATATATATGTATATATATTTATATATTTGTTCACTTGGTTAGAAAATTTATTTTATATCAAAATTTACATTTCAATCAAATAGAATCTATGATATATAACAAAAATAATATTTATAATAATAAAATGTGATGTATTTGACATCACAATAGAGTAAATTTACTACAAATCTTACAGTATAATAATTACACATGTATTAATATTATATACATATTATATACATACATTAATATTTGTGTTATTATTTAATTAATAAGTTATTTAATATTCAAATATTGTATATAATCATATATAAAATAATCCCGTAAATAATATACAATTTTAAAATTGTATTCTATATCATACAAATTATATAATAATAAAGTATATATATATATAATTAATAAGAATAATGCATTACAAATAAGTAAGGTTTACATTAAATTTCATACCAAACAATATTAATTACATGTTTATACATGTTAATATACATATGTAGTATTTATATATCAGTATGTATAATCTATATTGTAGATATAATATAATTTTTATAATCAATAATTAATCTGGTGAAATTATAATCATTATTTGGAAGCTCATATCTCACTGAATAGTAATAATAATGCATTTATATTATATTATATATACAACTTTGCTTTATTTACATATAATTATAATGCAAATAGTATATTCTATGATTTATTCAATTATATTTATATATATATATATATATATATATATATATATTTATAATATATCTACATAATTTATAATAGCATTATATAATAATTATAACCTATCTATCATATAATAGTAATCATTGTTATATTATATATATAATCAATATAACAATAGGGTAATATGCAAATAATACATATTCAATAGATAGTGTAGATTTCAAGTTTATTATGCATAAAGTTTGTAGATTATGAAACTTAATATATAATAGAAAGATTTTATAATATAATTATTTTTTCTACTTTTTTAATATACCTCCAAAGATTTTCCGAAGGAAAGATATAACACTTATGCGAAATCGTGTAATTCGAATTTCTATACAAAATACCCTGGTTCCACCTATAGCGGGTTACTTTTAGGAACTATGTGTTGTTTATAATGTAAATTCGTATTTAACTATACACTTTTAAAATGTTAAATAATATGCTTTAAATTAATATTTATATGATGAAAACTAAGTGTTCATTACTAATATATAACAAACAAATATGATATGTATGTTTTAAATGCTATAAGTATATATTTAGTGAGTAAAAGCTAATTTATATTGCATGTAATTTAATAGAGCAATGAAAACATTGTTGTATGCAAACAGAGCCGAACCTAAATCTATTTCAGTGATTTCGATACTACTGCTAGCAGCGGTTGGGGCTATTACTAAATTACGTTGCATGCATAGGGAGTGTTATATCTTTGCTTCGCAAAATCTTTGATACCTCTCTGATATTTTTTCTCATTTGGTGTTTATATATAATGTAAATTTACTCATGTAATATTACCTTTTTCACACACACATATACACATACACATACACACACATACACACACACATACACACTACACACACACACACACACACACTATACACACACACACACATACACTATACACACAATATTCCGCACACAGTAATACAACACAGCGCTGAAATCAATCTTATTGCACATGTATAATTCTCACACCATTCTGAGTGACCAGCACTTGCTATTATGTAACACTGACAGTCACCCACTATTGAACTTCTACATCATATGACATTAATAGATCACGTGATTCATGTTGTTGTTTTCGTATACCTCTGTGACGCTCGTTGACTGTATTGTTCACTCTCATTGTCTCATTGTTTGTTAACTATTATGTCACTATTGTAATGTTAACTATTATTAATACAGATATATAGTTACACTATTAATCTATATTAAATTATATATAAACATTATATATTTAAATATATACTATGATATATAGTATATAAGTATCACTATAGTATACCAGTACCACTATATATATATATATATATATATATATATATATATATATATATATAAGATATATACCTTATAAGATATATTTTATGTATACACTGTATATATATATATATTATACAACTAAATCTGATCAAGTTTATCACCACTACCAGTAGGAACCACATATGTCAGCACGTTTCTAATTCCTTTTATAACCAAGCACACCTAACTGGTAATAAGTGTAGAATACCTTTTTATTAATTAGATTATCAATAATTATTAATAATAAATAGTAACTCTAAGATCGCTTATAAGTCATCGCGTTTAGTTGTTCACCTGGCGAGAGGATATGAGGGTATCAGATAGTCGTCGTCCTAGTGAAGATCGATCTTATCTAACAATGCCCTCTCTCATTGTTATAGCGCGGGGGTGGGGGGGGGGGTACCACTCTTTAGGCGGGTGATCTAGTGGCGGAAACTACAATAGCGCGGTGAATACCCTACCCAGTGTTACCCTTACAGTGTTACCCTACCCAGTGTTACCCTTACAGTGTTACCCTACCCAGTGTTACCCTTACAGTGGCGGCGTTACAGTGGTATTCTGGGTAACTATAGTAGTGTAACAATAGCCGCTGTACTTCAGCTGTAGCCGCGTGTGGGAGGGGGCGACAGCACACTTCACACCCTCACCCCCCCTCTCTCTCCACCTCGTCACCCTTTTCACCGGGTGCGTATTAAGCACTACTGCAGTACTACATAGTGTGTACACCGCTACACCCGCTCTCTCTCTCTCTCTCTCTCTCTCTCTCTCTCTCTCTCTCTCTCTCTCTCTCTCTCTCTCTCTCTCTCTCTCTCTCTCTCTCTCTCTCTCTCTCTCTCTCTCTCTCTCTCTCTCACTTCACCCTCTCTCTCTCTCTCTCTCTCTCTCTCTCTCTCTCACACTCTCTCTCTCTCTCTATCTCTCTCTCTCTCTCTCTCTCTCTCTCTCTCTCTCTTCACTTCACCTCTCTCTCTCTCTCTCTCTCTCTCTCTCTCTCTCTCTCTCTCTCTCTCTCTCTCTCACTCTCTCTCTCTCTCTCTCTCTCTCTCTCACTCTCTCTCTCTCTCTCTCTCTCTCTCTCTCTCTCTCTCTCACTCTCTCTCTCTTCTACCACGTACAGTGTAGCCTATCGCTAAAGGCATACACACCCCGCTAGTACACACGACGTGAGGGCGGGCGGCGCATTGTTTACCGTCGCGAAACACTTGCTTTTATTACGTAACTGTCGGCAATTATCGGCAGCCGCGCGCGTGCGCAATTCTCGCCCTCTACCGTCATCAACATCCGGCTGGGAAGAACACATCTACACAACGATACAGTTACTCGGTAAGTACTATTGTACCTTGTACAAGTACTATTCGTACCTATAGGTATGAATAGTATCTGTAATAATATGTAGTGGACATAAAGCTTATAGATGTATGTCCAATCAATATTATTACAGTGAGCTATAGCATATATGATAGTGAAAACTATTAAACTATTATATATATATATATATAATATATTGTTATTCTCTCATTATATATATATATTAACTAGGTTATGTAATATAACCTATATAACTTATAGTTATGTATTGTATTCGTAACAATACGTAGTATTCGTGGTTATCAATATCGTAAACGTGTTGTAGTGTACAGACAGACAGGTGTACAGACAGACAGACAATCATTGTTTTGTTGTTAATCATTATTACCCATACACACATACCCCTCTCTCTCTCTTTATCGTATGTCTCATTGTTGACTATTGTTACCGATACAGCGAGTGTGCCAAAAGTCACACACACACAATAGAGCACCTATAAGGTAAGAGTAATGCACCCACTCTATAACCATTCTACATTACTAGTGCTGCATTATGGTTAGCTCTTTTTAGTGTGTGTGTGTGATCTAGCTAGACGTGCGATATCTTAAAGATACCTCACTGTGACTCGCTGTATCGTGTTCAGGCAACATTCACTCACTGTACACGTTACACACCTAGTTATCTGTGCGTGATGATGGTGACGTAAACCCCCCCCCCTTATTGCGTCATATTACATACTACAGCGTTACGTCATATAGTGTAGATTGCTACTACTACGAACCCGGATGTACTGCCCGGTTAGTATCGGATGTAGTCTGAGTGTTTAATAATGCATGATAAGCTGTATTACTAGTGGGGGGTCATACGAGTTAATGGGGGCTAGTCTGATTGTACTAATTACACAGGACATCAACCCGACCGCTATATATCGATTATTAGTCCACCGTGTATAAGTTTAGATAGGCACATCACTAGTGTAGTAAATACTCTGGTTTCATTAGGTCATAGTACAGCGTATAATGCAGCATTTTAACGTAGCGGCAATATTTGCATTGCCGTCACGCTTGAATGATTCTAAAAATACGTAATATATGTAATGTAATACCATAGTCTCTCTCTCTCCTTACATATGAAACCCAGCAATTTACTATAGTATACATATGATATATATATATGTATGACTACAATGTATACATTATAGGCCCTATATATAATGATATACCTCTCGTGTTTACAGATCTCAGAACGGAAGGAGAGGCCTCGATCTGCATCACGTGTTCCCTCCAGCCGACTTCCGCTTCCGGTCAAGATCGTCGCTCGTACAGCTACTACTACATCGCATCAGCGCAGCGCCCCCTACCGTGTATCCTGGTCATCTCGCCCCCACCTCTCTAAACCATCTCGCCCCCACCCCACTAAACCGTCTCGCATACCTCTCTCTGAGATGCGCTGGCACAAGAGGAGCGTGCCCGTAGTGGAGCGACAATGCCGCACCGAGACGCGCACCATCGTAGCTCGAGACACGCCCATCGGAGGACGGGACATCTCTCTAGAGGACATCGCCGCCACCGTCCCCGTGTCCTCTTCAACGTACGACGAGGCGATGTTCGACACACCCGCAGAGACATCACGTGACATGTCACGCGGGTACACGGATGTTGATACCGGATACAGCGAACCTCTCGAGAGTCGCACACTGTACTCGATATCGCTTATGCCTCGCCGCAGTAACAACTTGGATTACCAAGATAGCTGCGATGATGAAGAGGAGGATGGAGGTAATGCTGCCATAGTTAGAGATGAATTCTCCCAAGAATCTCGCGGCTTATCTCGACCCCACGCGGGGTACCACGATCCCTACTCTCGTCGCGAACTACCACCCGTGCCCCGTTTCCCCATGACTTTAGCCCCATCACCACCGCTTCAGTCTACCATCACTCCTCCTCCTCATACATCATCTTCTCAGCATCCCTATTATCTTTCGAGGCCCTCCGAGATGAGCAGCCACGTAGGTGATGATTATGACCGTTACATCGAAGAGGAGGAGGAGGAGGTAGACGGGCCCGATGTACCTGACTCCGGCTCTACCGTTTACAACGAATACCCGCCTTCGAAGAACACATCTGTGACGTCACTCCGCGTGACGTCATCATCACCGATATATCACGAGATCCAGCTACCCCTAGACAGTGGAGATACCGTCGTTAAAACTGTCTCTGTGTCTACCGGAAGTCAAGTGGAGGGCACTGAGATGGGTCAAGTGGCCGAAGGGACTCAGACCGCTGTCCGAATCCACTTGACCGATGATGCCGTAGCGGGAAGTAGGGCGGTGTTCGATCACGAGCAACGCCCCCACCGCGGTGTTGATTTATCTCTTTCTACTATCGGTGGCATAGAGTTTCGCTGCAGACGTGATTTCGGAACTCAGACGTTCGGTCAATTGGGACCCGGCGATGACAGTGGTACCCGGTCATCTCGCCACAGTAAGTCCGCCTCCAGTATTCGGTCCGCGGCCACGACCTATGACCTTAATGATGACGCATGCACCGCCGTGAAGTATGAGTCACCGGTAGAAACTCACCGCAGCAGCGGTAGAAACTCGCACTCGAACACAATAGACGACCTAATAGCTGACGAATACCGAGCTCTTTCGATCAATAAAACTACAGCCACCAGCATGGCGGCCGCTACTTTGGATTATAACATTCGACCTAAAACAATAGAAAGGCGAAATCAATTAAAAGAATGCCGAACGAAAACAATCTCCCCTGGCGACAGCGCAACCAGTGAAATACTGAACTCACTTCCCGGGAAAATAGTTTTAAAAGCGCACGTTCGCGATACAGTCAGCCATAACTCGCCCGCCACTACTACTAGAAGCATCAAGTCTACAGACGACTATAAGAATATATTAAACGATTTGATTACGAACCGAAACAACAACATGGCTCAAAGTGACGCCGCGTCCAATAAGAGAACCCGCAAAACAAAGACACTAGCCAGGGCTGACCTCACCACTTCTAACGATAATAGCGCTCGTAAGGAGATCATCAAAATGATGCTACACCAGGTCCGCGACCTTCACGTCAAGGTCGCGAGGTCAATACCACCGGAAGCGAATGTACGGAACCGGCACGAGTCCTCCAGCAGTCCCGTCGCTAGAGGCGCTGCGGAGAAGAGCGCGCTACCTAGCGGCGAGTACGGGGACTACGAGCGAACTCGACTGGAGTTGATGTTCGGCACTCGACCGGAAGTCGTTGAACTTCCGGTGACGAGGTCACAAACCGTAGCCACTTCCTCATCGATGTCCGTGTTAACCGCGATGCAACGTAGCCTCGCTAAGAACTCGGCCAGGAGAACTGATGGAGAAGGAGTGGGAGGCAGGAGAGAAGGAGGAGGAGCAGAGGGTCACGAGGTATGTAACGTGAATACCGAACAACGCCGTCGCGGTCCAGCTAGTAAACTCTCGAATTCATCATCGACGAAATCTATAAATAATGCTGACGTCAAGATGATTCATAACGCTGACTCATCGATGACCGCTGTACATGGCATTAACGATAGCAAACCTCTAGAGTGCACTCCTGTAGCCGGTTCGAACCGGTTACCTAGCAACACGCACACTCCACGTGACTCCGTAGGGGACGTACAGACCACCCACCGAGCGATATGCACTTGCGTTCCCCTTCCTACCGGGCCACCGTCTCCCCCTTACCCCCACGGCACCACCACCGGGTTACGTACCCCTCGAGAAGCGTACCCCTCGTGCTGTGACCCCACGGCTACATTACGTAATACCACCCCGGCTACCACGACTGCTGTGTACGAGGAGAGAGCTATGTGTACACGGGGTAACTGTTACGCATGCGCTAAGGACCTAGCTACATACCGGGGCTCCTTCCCCCCACCTCCACCCCCACATAAATGGGACTATTGTTACGATCCTTATCACGATACTGGACTGCCGCCACCCCCTCCACCCGTAGTGACGTCACATCATCGTGTCCCATCTTCACGTCGTACCCCACCAGGGTATAGCCGTACCACCCCACACGTCTATTACCCGTCCCCGAGTGTGGGTCAAGAGGTTAAACGTCATCGCGCTAGTGGTAGTAGTGGTGGTAGACGTCGCAGGAAACGCCCCTCCTCCTCTACCACCACCACTGCCGCTAAACTGGTTTCCCCTCATTTGAGACGAGCCGCTAAAGAGGCGGAACGTCTTCGCTCGCTCACTAGATCCATGTTAATTAGAGCGTGACGCACGCACGCGATGTTTGTGTGACGTCATCGTGTCGTGTAATCCACCCACTTCCGCTGAATATACCCCCTGCTAAAGTTGTCTAGAATCACTACATTGATATTGTTATTGATTTGTATATTTAGTATTTTCTCTACCGAATATTTTAAAATTAAATATTATATATATATATATATATATATATATATATATATATATATACATATATATAATTACGATTTATTTAAATTGAGCAGATAACTATTAATATTAAGAGAATTTATACTTAATTTAGTTATTTAAAAAAAATATTTAAATAATTGATAATAATTTATATAAATATGTTGTATATTGTGAATATCAATAAATTATTATGATTATATATGTTGTTGTAACTGAATAAATATTATTATTAAATCATTATTAATACATTTTTCATTTAATATTCAAAATTAATTAATAATATTATTATATATATATATATGTAATAAATGTATCGCTATGGAAAATAAAATGTGATCTATTAATAACATCCTGTTATTCTTAATGTGAACACAAAAGTAAAAATATATATTATAAGTAAGTATACTTACAAGTATACTATAGTATACCTATAGGTATAACTTATAAGTTATAAGTTAATTAGTATTTAATCATTATGATAATCGTAGGATTGAATATCATTATTTATATATGTATAGCCAATAGTTTAATAAAATAAAATATAATTATAATGTTTAAAGTATCTTCTGTAATCTCATATATTTATAATATTTTACCGATAGATAAATCACTAATATATGTCCATATAATTTAATCATGTATATATATATATAACTTATATATATATATATATATATATATATATAGAATTATACATATTATTTAAATATATTATAGATATTATATATTATATACAAGTATCTATAGACAAAGCTCTAAATAATATTACAAAATATATATATTTAGATATATTGTATTTAGTTAAATAATATAATAATATTGACGATAATAAAATATCAATAATTATAAAATAACATTTATATACGATACAAGAGATTACACTACGAACAGAGCGCGCGTGTAGTATTAGGCACCTATATATGCACACGTAACATTACATTTATAATGCATACATAATAACCAGTTACAACAAGCCACCTATGTATAGGACAGTCGCATACACGCACTACTATAGTACTGATATGTGTAGTGGCATCGGTAGGTAGAGTTGTGGTAAGGTAATGTGGTACGGAGGCGAATATTATGTATGCTTGAATAACGAGCATTGCGGCTTTACGTTAGGCAGGGTTAACCATTAAAGGTAGGCAGGGTTAACCATTAAATGTAGGCAGGGTTAACAATTAAAGGTAGGCAGGGTTAACAATTAAAGGTAGGCAGGGTTAACCATTAAATGTAGGCAGGGTTAACAATTAAAGGTAGGCAGGGTTAACAATTAAAGGTAGGCAGGGTTAACCATTAAATGTAGGCAGGGTTAACAATTAAAGGTAGGCAGGGTTAACCATTAAAGGTAGGCAGGGTTAACCATTAAAGGTAGGTAGGGTTAACAATTAAAGCATAAAGAGTATAACAACGCAGAGAGCTAGAACGGCGCTAAACACACACACTCGGGGGGCCACTTACACACACCACTGTTACACACACACACACACACACACACACACACACACGATGATGTATCGATTGCAGTGATCACCAGTGATTACCACATACCTACACGGCGGTGTGTGCTTAGTTACTGTACGCTTGTTACCTGCACGGATCCTCGCTATATAGCATGATTACTAAGGCCAATGGCATGCTTACTAAGGCCAAGGTCATGATTGATAAGGCAAAGGACATGCTTCCTAAGGCCAAGGGCATGCTTTCTAAGGCCAATGACAATCTTAATAAGGCCAAGGACATGCTTGCTAAGGCTTCGCAAAATAGTTGCTAATAAAAGCTCCTAGGAGCTCCCTGCTATTAGTAGGAGTTCACTGCTAATAATATGATTTATCATCCTATTATATTTATTTTGTAATTCGTATGTCTAACTTATTAGATTTAAACATATCTCATAAATTATTGTGTATCCTCTTTATAATATTACTACATTATATATAGAGGACATTGTTGTACTATACACGAACTAGGAATACACGACCAATGGTCGTCGACCATACCTGATATACCTATAGGTATCTATAGATGTAGATTGCAATCAATGCCATGCAATACGCGGTTATTCTATGTCATACATTATTAACGGATGTTTATGTTTGTAGACAATGTCACCTATAGGTAGACGTCATTAACACCGTATGGTTGAGCAATGATAATGAAACAATGAATAATTAAAATACTCCCCCCCCCCTCCCCCTCCCTATTCACACTCCCCTCGATTGAATGATACTAGAAATAGGATTATAAATGACATGTTATACATGTACTTAGATACTTAGGTATTGTATACCTATTTTTAAAATATTCTTTATATTTGACAATATTTTAAAATATCATAGATTTATTTAATAAAATCTGACATTGTTGTATAGAAATCAGAACTGTGTGTAAGTCATTCATCTGTTTATTAATATTATTAATATTTGTATTTTTAATTTTTATTATTATTATTGATTGATTTGTAATTAAGCATTATCTATATATAATCGAAAATAAATATTGACATACTGTCAACGATTGTATTGAAATACATAACTCGAGAATGCAAATAAAGTAATTAAATATTATACAATTATTTATAAAATATAAACCTCCAGACTATCAATAAATATTAAAATATAATATTTAATTTAAATATTACTAATTAAGTAATGGTCACCCATAATTATCCGTGTACGTATATGTATATCCCATACATTATACTTTGTGCGTATGGCATATGGTATATGAATTCAATATAGTAATCCTAAGTAATTATTTAAATCCTATACTCCATAAAATATCACTAATATATATTTAATATGTCGTTAAATATTCATATTAGGTTTTTCAATTTATTATTCCTATATTTATATTAATTATGACAACTAAATAATACCTATATTTAACTATGGTTATATATGGTATATATATATATATACTTATATAGGTTGCATACAACCTATAGAGCTAGAGAGAAAACCATGTCTCTCTATGATACAACCCATAGAACTATGTTATCAATCATCTGAAATTGCAGAATTTTAATTTGATTCAAAATTTGATAGTAATTATGATTATCATAACTTAATGTAAGTATTAATTTCATCATTTATATTAGGTTACATATATGGGTATATTTAACAAAATAAGTTAAGTTATTTTAAAGATCTTTGTTATTATCAGTATTACTATTTAATATTAGGTATATTATTATTATTATTATAATTATAATTTTAATAATATATTATTATAATTATTATTATTATTATTATTGTTATTGTTACTATTGCTATTATCCGTGTTATTATTGTTATTGTTATGATTATTGATAATCTATAATCGATAAATCTATTATCGCTCGCGTCGAATATTTCATAGACGATTAAACCTAATTAAATACGCTCGCGCTCTCCCTCCGTTCTATCGCGTTATCCAGGTCACCGCACCACCACCGCTGACCATCGTGGTCACTATTATGCAATCGCGTTCACCGGAAGCGGCGCCCTAGTCGCGGTCATCGTACGATTACGTAATCCGCTGCGGGACCTATATCTTACGTAATCCGCGCCGAGACTTGAGTTAATTAACGCGCCCGAGAGAGGTGTGTAGCGCTATAATGTAATAACGCGCGCGTCCGTAAGGTGGCACTAGTAGTAGTGGCGGTGTGTGTCTCTCGCTAATGAATGCGCACACCACTCGCAGATTACAGTCGAACTACGCACGCACGACGCCGGTGGCGGCCAGATATTCGGCCTACTTATTAGCGTAACGGTCGCGCGGACATCACCACCGGAAAAACATATATGTCTACGTTCCACTTATCACTAGCACCCTCCCCCTCCCCCATCAGCTAACGTAGGGTAGTCATCTCGTAACTAGAACACCCGGTGACCTAGTCTACATTAAGTAGTTAGTGGGTTAGTGGGTCGGCCGTGAGAAATGGGCGCTAGCTCTAGTTCGAGATCTAGTCGCAAGGGGAAATCGTTAGATGCGGATAAACCGCCACCACCTCCGCCTCGCGTTAAACGACACGCCGATATGCTTACCTGGAGAATTAGGGTAGGTTACTGCTGTACACTGTTACACAACATCGGTGTTGTGTAACACTCTATAGTAGATATGCGATGCGTATGTGTTAATTATATATATATATATATATATATATATATATATATATTATATATATATATAATATATATGATAATTATAAAATAGAATTTGAATTAAATTACACATTTAATTAATCATTGAATATTTATAATAATATATTTCCATGAGTATGCTGATACCTGTGACGAGATAATCGCTATTTAAAGATTACGTTATAGTATACATACTAATATAGTGTACATTTACAGTATACTATAGTTATATATAGTGGTATGCATTCACTTTATTCTTTACTTTAAATATTATTGATCTTGTTGGAGAGCCACTATTTTCGTCTCTTATAGGGGGTTCACATCAATTCCGTTTTAAAAAACGTACGTGTAACTTCAACTTCAAATGATTCATTCACAGAAAATTTTTTGGATTAAAAAAGGTTGGATTTTTGTAGCTAGAAAGTGATGTGTGTGTCTGATGGATAGGTATACTGTCTATAGACAGTACTATGGACATGTATTCAATCAGATGATACTTCATTAGGTACAACCTAGTCCATCTATTTAACTTTCCATGCTACAAAGATCATCCCTTTATTGACATTAGTATACACACAGCTGTATTTATCATAGCTAACTTGTAGAACACATATGAATTGGGAAATATAATCTAATTTTAGTACTATGATTTTATTACAATATTAATAATTTTATAATATTCAATTTAATCAGATTTCATCTATAGAATATAAGGTAACACTTACATGTAAATAGGTAATATATATGAATACTTATATCTAGTGATTTACTAAGCACAATTAGTTGTTTGCATTACTAATAATTATAATTTAATTTAATATGATACATATATTTATATATAGTTTATATTTAATTTTATAAATATAACATATATTTAATGTATGAATATAACTTATATAACTTATATATTTATTATATAGCCTACCTATAAGATAAATACATATTAAGGGGGTACTAAGGGGGTGTCCTATAGCATACCCCCTTAGTATACTACAAGATTTTCCAGCAATTTCCGAATTATTGTAATTTTAAAACCATTTTCTATCCAGTTGTAATGGAATACCTATAAAGTTATTATATTTCATGCAAGTTGCCGGAAAGTAAGGGGTTTCCCAATACAATCTAGTTAATTTTATATAAAATCGTTTTAAAGTTAAATACTTGTAGTGGGATACCCCCTTTAAAGAATATTGCATGTGGGAATTTACTGGTTATTTTTTATCTTTATACCTATTTTAATTATTTTTATATAGATTTATTTTTATTTGTGATATATATTTATTTATAGTATTTATACTATAATTACTTACTTACTTTCTTAATAATATACTTACTGTGTATATTTTCCGAATAATTAATTACATTATTATATATTATTATATTATGTAACCATTTTATCATTTCTAAAACTGTTACAGCATTAATATAATAAAATTATGTATGACTAAATATATACATATATATATATTGTAGTAATGTATTTATTTAAGTTTTATATATAAGATTATATCAGTAATATAATTAATTATATAGTACATTTTAATAGTATAAGTTTTATCTACAGTATAAAATAGATTTTATGTAATAAAAGATATAATAATAACTAATTTGTAAGTTACATTTTTGTAATGTTATTTATATATAAATATAATATATGATTGTAAATTATTTCTACAATATAAAATATGCTTTATATATATATTTTATCTTATGTATAATATATATATATATATATATATATATATATATATATATTATAAGTTAAAATTATATTGTTTAAAATTTAATTATAATTAAATATTATTAATAAATATTAACATAAATGAATATATTGGAAAATAGTATTTAGTACTCATTGATGACTACTATTTATCAATATATCAACAATCTTCTTCTACTTAAATATTCAATACATGACTTCTTCTCTATTACATCAGAAGTAAATGTGTATCGCTCTCTACTGTGTGTACAATGTATACAATGTATACATTGTATACACAGTGTATACACTGTACATTCTCTATATTGTATTCAGAAATTTATGATTTTCTGCGATATCTTTTTTTGGATAAATTAATTTCAAAGTTACCATTATACATATATATTTGTAAATCAATAAGTAAACTCCTCTTCCAAAACATAATATAAGATAAACATAACAATAAATCTCATACCAATACATGTAAGTAGACCACATATATACCTACCAATACATAACTGATATATAAATAACATTAAGTTAAACATACCCCTCTAAAGTTTCTACTATCAAAACCCCCTATCTGACTGAGCTGTATCTCACCTCCTCATACATAACCCCCACCACGTGTTCCCCAGTCGCTAATAAGCACAAACAGTGCTGCGTCCTCACCTAGCTATATCTAACCCACATAACCCTCGCCCCCCGCCTCCCCTCCCAGTCGCTACGCAAGAGGCTAGTGAAGCGTCACGAGGAGAGCAATACCCTACGCAAGTCTGCCTCTGTGTTCATTAACTCCAGCACCACCGCAGTGTGTTCTGAGGTGGACGGCCTCACTATCAGGAATAAACTCAGGTTAGCTACGTGGGTGGTTAATGATTTATTAAGAATAGCGATAATATATATGTGATAAATAAAGTTATTATATATATATATATATACTTCATATATTTCTTGTCTAATGAGTAAAAATAATTTTTTATTTTACAAACGATATACGATAGAAAACATCCATATTACATGATAAGGAACTCTTCATTTTCATAAGTAAATTACCACTCTCAGTTCCTCTGAGCGCAAGCTGTACTCGTCTGACAAGCGTCTATCCGATCACCGCGACTCCCTCGAGGTTCTAATCCTAAACTTCGAACACCTGAACTCTGACATCAACGACTATTCCGCGTGGCTGGCTAACAACCACACGGCCGTCATCGAGGACAGGATCAACGTAGAGGATTCCGACGCGCTGAAGGAGAATGAGGTCGGTAACAACGATGTTCTACGTACGGTAGTAGGTAACCAGTCATCTCGTGTGGATTGATTTTATTTGGTTTCGGAATTTCGTGCGTAGTGTAAATTCTAGTATTTTAAAATATATTATCATTGCTCTTGATCACCAATCTGCACGAGATCACTCCCCATGTAAATCACTTCACACTGGTATCCACGGTAGTACTTGCGATAACTTTCTATTAAGGCATTGCCACACTTGGCAATATGCACTCGAAATACCCGCATTCGTAAATAGCTTATATGTTTGATATATTAAACCCACGACCTTTATTACAACATGATGTTAAGGTATATTAAGGAGTAATTTATAAATTGAGTAATTTAGTTAAGGAGTATTTTATAAATAAATACAATCTATCTATCTATCAATCTAACCACTCCCTCCCGACTACAGACCATTATGAAAGATCTGAAACACAAACAGAATATTCTCACTCGTTTTGAGAGTCAATGTGAAGCCCTCACCATGGAACAAGGAGGTATTGCCATCTATATTATGTATCATATTAGTTCCTATTATGTAAGCTTATTATATGTTATACACGACATCATGTATTTGAGTTATAACGCTATAGTTAATAACGACTTTATTTCCATCTCAGTACATCGTCTTATATCAATCATTTAGTTCAACTTCTCGACTTCATTATCATGCAATTTATTATTCTTAATATTTATCTAGTTCCTCATTATACTATTATCATTTTCCGATATTTTGTAATCCTTCGCATAAACTTCTACGGATCTATTATCTCTTTCTCTTTATGTATGCTCCTTATACTATAACTATTACTACTTAACCCCCCACCTTGCTTACGTCCCCCATCCTATTATTCTTAACTATAACTAGGTCTACTTAACCCCTCACCATACCTCCCTTACTTCCCCTTAGCCCAGTATCCTATACCATTTGCCATCGCTGCTAAATCCCCCCTAGTACATTATCACTACACTATCACTAATATCCCCTCATATCCACCCCGACCATTGTCGCTATACTAATACCCCCTAAACCCCGCCGCCCCCAGCCCATTGTCGAGGCATCAACGTAATAGAACGTCACATCGTGGAGGAACGCGTCAGAGAGATACGCTCCGCCGAACGCAGCCTAGCCACGGCCTGCGCGCAACGCTCGGATCGTCTCCGGCGGCGCATCGAAGCGAGGCGCGACCTTCACGTCGACGTCAACACCGCCCAGTCGTGGCTGGTGACCGCTCGCGCCGGCCTCAAGAAGTACAACACCGGCACCGGTCAAGCGGGCGCCGGTCAACAGTGGCCCCTGGACGGCAACGCCGCGCAACAGAAACTCGACAACTATACGGTTTGTGACTTGCTTCGACACTTTTCACCAGTGGTTCTTTTGTTGCGTATTATACGCCGTTTATTTATGTTTTATAGGTTTTATTGTTTATACATAGAGATTTGATTGTAGAATTTTCACACAGATTTGTTCACACACATGTTTGGTTTTATATTATTTTTTATATATAAAATAAAATATATATTATTTTTATATAATATATACTAAACGAATACCCTTGTAGTCTATGCAAAAGTCTATCGAAGAGAAAAACATTCAAATCATGAAAATGTTGGACGATTCGATCGTGGTGATCAAAGATTGCGGAACTGAATATAGTGATATGATTAAAAGAAAGCTCGATGGTTATTATATTAACATATTGCATTTATATTTACGGTAACTGTACAATATTTAACTTTTTTTTTTAATTTCGTATTATTCTTTATTTATTTAAATAATATATTTTATCATAATCAAATATTTAAACTTTATAATTTTTATTATATATTTTAACTATATATTTATTAAATAATATATCAATTAACTTATGCATATATTAGTATATACTTTTACTTTTTAATAGAAATAAGAAAGTCTACTAAAGAATTAGTCGAGGAGATAAACGAGATTTGCGTGTGCGCTAACGACATTGTACCAAGACACGTACAATTTCACTCCGACCTTGAAAATATCACCGCCGAAATAAATAAAGTCGAAAATTCCATTAAAGATGCTTCTTCTGATATCACCCTCAGCAATTTGGAGGATGCCATTCAGAACAATGAAGTTTACATTTAAACACGCTCTATAGATAATAATAATAATTAAATAATATATTGTGATAAGACTGCTGACCTCCATAAGTAGAATTAGTTTTCTAGGCGTGCGTTGCCTATCTTTTACGTTATATATTGTAACTACGCGATAACACTGTGTAGCGTGTAAAGTATAGACGACTACTGTCTCAAACCTACGTCTACTTTTGTGATAGCACAATCTTCAAACGGTTCAACCTTTTGACTAGTTTCTCCTGTAACGAGCAGAGATCTCTTCTCACTCGTTCTGATTCATGATGCAGCCTAAATCACGATTATCTACACAAAAATGTGATATCGTTGTAATCAACATTACATTTCTTAATAATCATACCACTATTCGATACTAATACTAATATATTATACTTTAGGTTGTGAACAGTACTCTGGTGAGAATAGAGAGAACTTTCCAACACCTCGCAAATATCTCGTCTAAGTTTAAATCTCATCTGTCAGATGTGGATAATTTGGCTTTAAATAAAATGATAGAGAAAAAAACTGAAGATATATTGCAGTTAGTGTATAAATATTTATATATTTATATATATATATATATATATATATATATATATATATACATATATATAAATATAACCTACCTATAATCCTTTCTGCGAATTAATCACATGCTTAGTATATTTTTAATTTGACTCCGCCCTCATCAGATTAAAGAATGCTTCGAGAGATAAGTGTCATTCTATTTATAACGAGCTGATGTTGAACTGCTACAGTAGCAATGCCAGTATTGAAAATCAATACGCCGAATTCAATAACTCTAACAAGAATCCGGAAATAAAACTAGCAATTTGTCAGGTACTGCTATTAGTCGTTCATCGTATATGAATTATACGTAACTGTATTAATAATATGTTTTTCATACAATATTAGCTATATAAATTTATATATTTGTATATGTATATATATATGTATATATATATTTTATATTATTATTTATACAATATTTTTCATATGAGTATATTAAATATCGATATATGGTTATTTTTTATCATAATCACTATTTTTAGGAATTATCGGACACGATACCTTCGAAATTAGACAACATATCTGAGCTACAGGAAATATCTCCGAATGCTGTGGACTCTAGTAATGAATTAGAACAAGTCAGAAGAGATCTCTGCTCGTTACAGGAGAAACTAGTCAAAAGGTCGAACCGTTTGAAGATTGTGGTATCTCGCAGGGATAAGTTCTTGAATGACCTTCAGCAGAACTTTGATAAACTCAAGGTAGTGTGTTATGTAATTCACATATAAATTATGTCAATATATATATATTATAATTTATGAGAGTTTATTCCATATTATATAAAATTGGATTTATACCAAATTCTAATCATACAATTATAAAATACAGACATCATTATTAATATAGTTAATCATTATTAATTAATTAATATTTATATAACAGATTATACAGAAAGATATAATTAGTGCAACGCCGAATGAAGATAATAGTGGTATGGCGAGCACACAATATGATCATTTCATTAAGGTATTCAAATTAATTTAATTTACTGTATATTATATATATATATATATTAGTGTTATTTTATTTAACCATCATATAACATATATTATACACTTGTATATTATTCATTTATTGATAAATCGATGGTATTATTTTGTATTATGTAACATTTTGCTTAATTGACTACTAAAAGAAGTAAACCATCCATTTATTTGTATTATTTACACTATAATATCATTTTTATGCTAATAATATTATATTTTATATGTTATTTATATATTACTGTATCAATACATAATTTATTATATTACAAATTTTAAAATTAATCAATACAATATTTATTTAATTTAATTATTCATATATGTATATGTAATAATACTAACTATTATATCTAATGCATTGATTCTAAATATAATAGACGAGCAAACTTAGCGATGACATCATTAACGATGAGATCGCAGCAGATGATTCCATTCTTACATCAGTGAACAATGACAGTGCCGTCAGTGATCAAATCAATGAAATACATGCCATCAAATTAAATATTAAGGTAATGTATATTTAGTATAGGTAACCATTGTTTACTTATTTTATTATATATTTATTTTGACGTATTTATATAAATATATATATATACATTTCAATAAAGTTTTTAATCGATTTAAAATATTTATAATCATTTAACCACAATTTACTTTTTTAATCTTGCATAATATTTTACAATAGATGTATATTAGATTATACTCTTTTTCATGTTTATTTCATTTAATTATAGATTCACATTAAATTTATTTAAAGATATTTATTAATACGATATTTTTAATTATGAAATATTAGTATCATTAGTATAAATAGAGTGAATTAACTTTTATTTATAACTAAATCATAATCTTCAAACTTCCGCTTTTAAAATACATTTATGAATATTGGAATATTTTTAAATATATAATTAAAAATATCAAAATACATTTATAATGTATCTATAACATATAATTTTTGTATTTAATGTTGATAAACTATTCTCCATATATTTTATATTAAATTAATAGTAAATAAAAAATGTTTAAATATAATATACAATATACCGTGTATATTATATACTATAATTTACTACAATTATTTAAATTATTATAGGAGACATTAGAGAATTACACCATATTCCAAGAGAAATATAGTTACTTGGAAAAGTTACACCTGAACATTGAGTCTAAGCTTCCTCCTCAAGAAGTAACCATCACTACCTTGGATCAACTGAACGCAGATCTTATAGATTATCAGGTAATGTTAAACAGTATATGTATATATATATATATATATATTGAGATAACACAAAATAATACCATTTATTAATAGTGTTTCGTTTAAAATAATATAATAAATATTAATAATGTTATTCAATATCATTTTACATTTAACGTACTTCAAATTAAGATGTAAATATTTACTATTGTTATCACCCTGTATTATATATATATATATATATATATATATATATATATATATATATATATATATATATATATATATATATATATATATATATATATATATATATATATATATAGATAATAATTAACTATATTGAATATAGAGCATTGAACATTTGGCATTGGAATACAAGCAGGAAGTAGAGAAAATGTCAGACGCAGCTATAAAAGTGTTGTCTAATATAAAAGCGGTCGATACAAAAGATAAAATTAAAGCTCAGATGATCTCTTGTAAAGATATTTCTGAAAAGTTATTATTTAACAAAATGTATTTATTCAAAATATATATTTAAACTGCATAATGATTATTGTTATTAATATTAATGATGTATTGATGGTATATACTTTTTTTAATATAATCTAGTTATATTTAAAATATTTAGTAATAATCCAATTATTATTAAAAAATTAACTAAAATTTACATTGATAATAATTTCAAAATTATTTCATAATTAATTAGAAATTTATATCGAAAACATAATCGTATGTATTATTCGTATTAAAACAAGACGAACCTCTACGATGCGTATGATTTACAATCGATGGTCGTAACTCGAAATAATCATAAATCACCGCAGAATTGAATTCAAGTTGAACTACCAGCTGGAGACTATCGCCGACGAGCTTCGACAAAGGGACGACGTCACTCGTATCATCAACGCGGCCACCACTTACATCGATCAAGTGTGCGACCACCTCGAGGCCAACAAACACATCAGCCCGAGTAGTCGCGACGTTACGAGTGCTATCCATAAGTTACGGGTTCGCATGTGTAGCCAGTAGCGGACGTATTTATTCTTAATATGAACTACTTATCGAGCTTCTGTATATCCTTCCGTGTATTATATTCGATATTCGGGAAATACATATTCGTTTATTCGTATATAATATTATATTGTAATATTTTAATAGTAGTATATATATATAATAATAGTGTATACAATATTATATTATAGTATTTTATTATAGTATTATAATATTTATTTAAATTAATTCTTATAGTTATATTAAATCTAATTATAAATTATAAATTTATTAATGTATTTTATACATAAAATATAAAAATATGGATTAAATTTATAAAGTAGGTTATTAATTATTTATTGGATGAATAATTTAATTTATTCTTATTTAGTTAACCAAAGATGAAATGAAAACACAATTTTTGGAAATCAACTCATCGTTATACAAAGCTTTGGACGTATTTATTAACAGACCTACAGAAGTAGTGCAAGATATTGATGATCTCGAAACTCAGGTAATATATATATACCTTATTATTTAAATATATATATATATATATATATATATATATATATTTAATTCATATTTAAATTAATATATTTTATAAAATTGTAACTAATCTAATTTTATTTAAGTGATATTTATTTTCACATTAAATTTACATTTGTTGTATTTTATGACTAATATTTATTGGAAACTGAGAAATTAACATTTATATAACGATATATTGAAAATTATAAAATGTATATAAATTTTAATAGGTAATTTAATTGAATAGATAATTTAATTTAAAGATTAATTTAAAATATAAAATAATTAACTAACATTATATTATTTTTATTTATTTTATATAAATATTTGTTATATATTATATACAGTATATTATTATTTCATTCTATGAAATATATATTATCTATACATTATTAATATATATATATATATATATATATATATATATATATATATATATATATATATATATATATTCATATACTAATTGAGTACATGATTTAACAGAAAGTACACTTAGATACATTGATGGACAGTACGATAAAAGATCTTGGTATCGGCCTTGAGGTACGCCTACAATACGAAGAACTTCTAGTATCTTTGCCTCTATGGTTCGAAGACTGCAATTCTCTATTAAATAATTCTACGATGGATGCACAGAACATAGAACAAATTAAGGTAGTCAATTCACTGATCCTGTATAATTTATCATTTGGAAGTAGTTTAAATAATTTATATTGCAATTTTAATCAATACAGATGTATTTTTTTATAAACACATATATATCATAATAATTGTTTTGCATAAAATAAATATACACAAATATAACATTTTACACATGTATCACTAAAAATATGTTTTAAATTATATATTATATGTTTAACTTTTTTTCTTTTAATTTTAAATAATTATCATATTGTTTCATTACACATTTCTAAGACATATTAATTTTTGACAAAAATGTATACTTGATGATATTGAAAAATACATTTATTTAGTTTAGATAGATCTATTTATATAAATTCTGAATTATGTATTCAAATATTTCATCTAAAGTAAATTTTACTATTGGCTGTTTTTAAATCTTGATATTTTTTATATATCATTCTAAAATACCATATTTAAATTTATTAATATATAAATATTAATAATATATTATTCATTTTATTAAATCATTTTATTTTAATATCATACATATAAATAATTGTTGGTATATCTATTAATTTAATATTATAAAAAAAATATTGAATAAAGTTATAATATTTTTTAATAATTATTAATTTAATAAATTTAATAATTTTGTATTAATAAATGATCAATGTAAATTAATATTATAATCTTAAAACATATTTTTTTAAACTTTTAAAATGATATAATTATAATATTATACATTATAATGTAATGATAATTATCAATGATTTAATATTTTATTATAGAATGTATTTGAAGAAATAAAGAATAGTAATTCTAAAATCGAAATACTGAAGCAAACATTTGAAACTATTTTGTTGACTACAAACAAAGAGGGATCAGATGAAATAAGATCTCAATTTAATAATATAAAGGTTTTTAAACGTTATAATAGTTTGTTAATTCTTAGTATTCTTAGTTATCAATTCATTATAATAACTACTACTCTTACAACTTCATATTTATATGTATTTGTTATATATATATTATATATTGTTATTTTTATTGATATTTTACTTTTGAGGAGAGCTATAATCCCATCCAGAACTTATATTAAGTTTTCCTTATAACCAAATTTCTCTAATATAAAAATATGTATTATATAATAATAATTTAATAGAACATTTTGTGTTTTCTCTTTTAATTTCTTGTTTATTATATTGGTATGCTTGTTCATCAGAAAGGACTTAAAAATAATATGGCATATTTTCGATTATTGTCACCTGTAAAACATATATTTTTATTATGTATTTATTAAGAAACAATGGGATGAATTGAAGACTTCTATTGAATATCGTTATGAAGTGGATCAAATGAAATGTATAGAGTACGAACACCTGCTTAAGGAATGGTTGAAGAAGGTACAACGACTGAATCTAGTGATAACCACTACCTCCGAAATCGGATTGGTCTCCACAGAGAATAGCCTAAAAATTGCAGAAGTTAGACATTTCTAAATATATAATTGTAATTAATAATTCTAATTATAGTTTTTAAATTCCTATTTATTTAATGTAATTTTATTAATATTTATTTATTCATGCTATTATGTAATAATTAATATATATATATGTAAATATGTAATTATAATGTAATTTAAATATCTATTAGAAATAAATATTTAAATAAACTAATGCTATTAAACATCACCCACCGATAAGGAGCTGATTCGTGAAAATGAAGAGCACCTCGAAACATTCGCTAATTTTGCTTTGCTCAGAAAAAATTCCAACATCATTTCATTACACGAAGAAATTGCGATTGAGCGTGATTTCATTATTAAACAAATTCTAATTTTGCAAAGAGTGAAAACTGACTGGTCTGAATTTAATGAACAGGTAATTATAATGTTTATAAAATATAGATAATTTATCCTAAAAATGTTAAAATGTTTACGATAAAAATCTCTTTATAATATACAGTTGGAGAATTTAAAAGAAGGCTTTATAGATTTAAGAAGTAGATATGATATCTATCCGAAGTCAACCACAATAAGGGATCAAGTGCATCATCATTCGGTAACTTAACAGTACGATGTAACTTTGTTTTATTAATAAATAATTGAGAAAAATATCTCTTATTCACAAAGAATATATTTGTAAATTTAAATTTATAAAATTTATATCCCTTATATATTATTATTATTATTATTATTATTATCAGATTTAGGCTTTATACTCAAAATTATTATATTGTATAGGGTTATTATAGTAGCTAAATCTTATTGAGATAATTACCCTTAAAATATTGTGATGTAATAATAACAATACAATATATTGTATTTAAATGTTACTATAACAATTGATAAATATCACAATAAGTAATTGTTTTTCATAATAGCTATGTCTAATAAATAAGTGTGGTGATACCTGCATGATATTAAGAATTAAGATTTAAATTATTATTTAAAAGTATAAATATATTATGTCCCTAGGTACTGGTTAATGAAATTGAGCTGAAAAGGCAGAAATTGCGCGACATACTGGTGAATAATGAAGGTAACCTGTGGAACATTGAAACTCCGCCTAATGAAGCCCTACAACTTCAAGATTCTCTAGACTTAATGAAACGACACTCTGTAACTAGTATTGAAAAGGTTTCATACCGTGTATTCATTTAATTATATACTATGTAAATATACTATATATGCATTAACAAATTGAATTGCGATTAAACTTTAATTTAATATAATTGAAATAAATATATAAATCGTAATTATGTATTCAAAATTAATATACCTCTAAATACAGCTTTCTAGTTCTATTGAGAAGTTGGATAATTACCAATCTGATATCATTAATCTACAATCCTTGATAAACGAATCAAAAGTTCAGTTCAAAGACTGTAAAGATCTGCCTGAATATGCTCAGGTTGTTATGTAATATTAAACATTAATTATTAAATTACATAATATATATTAATATTGATCTAGTAATATTATGTTTTTTTTTATAATAACAGGTGTGAATACTGAATTTTATATAAAAATTAACCTTAATGTACATACTTATTTCCACCAAACTTTAGCGTAAAACCTTAGTTCGATCTGAAACTGAGTTATGGAAAACAGTTAGAAGTAAAAGGTCATCGAAGCCAGTACCAAAGTGTATAGTATATCCATTAAGTCAGCACTTAGGTCAACAAAGAGGTCAACAATTAGTAAAGGATTCCAATATAGACACCGATGTTGATCACCATTTCAAGATAAATAATGGAGGAGGGTATCACATCGAAAGAACTTCCTCTCGTATAAATAATAACTATTCCTTTACCCCTAATCAATGTAACGATCTAATCAATTCCCGAACCCCATCCTCCGGTCTTTGTTCACCATTGAGCATTAAACAGGTCAGAATCTTATCATCTTTACGAGTATAGTTTAGTTTTAAAAGATTAAAGATTTTCATTACATAATACTTTCATTGAGAAGAAATCACTCTGTCGGCAGTCCGTAAGTATTACTTATTCCTACTCTTTGTAGTCTGTTGGAAATGATTACGTAGACACACGGGACGAATACACCGACAGTAATAGCGTAGATTATCGAACACCATCGGAACATTTACCACGCGAGAGACGTCAGGTAAACTGCACACCTCAGTAGCTACTCCTGTTTCCTCGGTACTCGAACCTCTGTTTTCCCCTCCGTTTCCATCATTCGTGTATCTTAGGGATGTCTATTATTTTTGTATTATTTCTGATAGTTTGATATAGGTTAATATTGGTGTTTAATAAAATAGTCATGTATATATATTCGTAAATATATTTATATATATATATTCGGATATTTATATATATATATATATATATATATATATATATATTCCTTGTTTACTGCACCGTGTTCCTCACAATATTATTATTTTTCTTCACAAATTCAGTATATTTATATCATTTAACGAATATTTTATAAACTAATAATATTCGCGCGTCTAATACTTAACACCACCGCGCCTGTAGAACATACCGGAGGTTAAGATATTAGATTACGACGACGAGTTGACCTTTGACCAAGCCCTGAAACAGGCTCACCTCCATATGCGTATAGTGTGCGATAACTGCAAGACGCAAAGCCTTAACGTGCAATCGTGTCAGGTAACTACGATCTACATTCGTTTAATATTATACCTGTAATCACGTTAAATAAATATTTGTTACTTTATTTAATTAGAAAATGAATTAATCGAATCACGTGTATTTATTTTAAATGATTAAATAGAGAAAGATCGAATACCGTGAAAATGTAATATAACTCTACAAAATAATATACAATCGATACATATTTAGCTTGTGTTATCATCATTGATTATTAATGTCGGGATAACTTAGATAACATTGATATTAATACGGTTATATTAATATTAATAGTAATGAATTGGTTTAAATATTAATTAATTTTCTATAAATATGTAGTATTTATTATTTAATATTATACACAGTGTGTTTATTTTATTATTTACATTATATTCATTATTCATTACGTCATACCGTATATTAATGTTGTTTAACGCGCCTTACCCCCGTCACCCCCATCAGGAGAGCCTGCACGAAATAGAGATGGCCGAGAAGTGCGTAGCAGCCGCTGAACACACAGATGATGAGATACTCGACGTAGTGGAGAGTGACAACTGCCTCCGAGATCAGCTCACTCAACTGTCCAATCAGATCACTCTGTTTAGGATACAGATACAGAAGAATCTCGTCTACGTCACGGTTAGATATCGTTATCCGTCAACTAATGTACGTCAACTGTCGTATCGGGTATCCTAATTATCATAATAATACAATTTTTAATTTTCTAATTTCGAATTATTCTTTGTTTATTTCAATAACGTATGCTATAATTAGAAAATATTTTTACTTTATACTTACTACTCAATATATCGACTATATATTTGCTTAAAAAAAATATCAATCAATCGATAATAATAATACATATATTAAGTTTAAATGTTAATTTGTCATTCAATGGATATCACAAACAATAATTGGTTTTAACGATATATTTGTTACATAAATGAGCGTTATACCTAAATGATAATCTTATTCATGATCAGTTTAAATTGTTGTTTACCATACATATTACTCATTCGTTTAGACCGAACACGAAAATAGCAAGACTTTATATGTAAAAATAGAGAATTTAAGCTCTACTATCAAAGAGTGCGCCCGTACTTTACGAGTGATTAAGCAACAGGAAGTCAAGGAAACTAAGGACATTCTTGTGTTGAATAATATCATGAACACATCCACGGTTAGTTTATTATAATGCCATGATTATATATTCGTTTAGTATACATTTATTATTATATAATTCAAATCTAAAGTAAAATTAAAAAATATATAAATATAAGAATATATAAATCTTATATTATTTTGAAAAATAAATAAGATATAAAATAAATTACATATAATATATATATATAATAAATTGTGTAAGGGTTTTGGTTATTAAGTCGTAGTGTAATATAGTTCATTATATTTAGTAACAATAATATATATAACATTATTTCTAACAAATTATAATAATATTTGTATAATATAATCATTTAATGAATGCACCTAAATCAAGTATAGTATAACTAGAAATTTCTAAACTTTTAAATTATAAATTATATGGGTATTGATTAAAATATAATTGAATTATCTTTAAATTAATTATATATATATTTATTAGATGTCCTTTATATATTTGAACATCACACCTCAGATAATCCAGAGAACACTGAACGAGAAGCTAAGAGAAATAGTCAGCCTAACCATAGAGATCACTGCGTCGCCCATATCCGCTGTCACCGAGCAAACTTTACATTGCAGCCTGTCTGAGATTCAATCAATGGCCACCTCAACGCGGCTTCAGGCTATCACCGATATCGATTGCATTCGAAACGAACTCAAACATAGGGACGCGTTCGTATATACTATTGTGGAGTGGATTTAGTGCAATACGTTATTGTATTTATTATAGATATTTGTTCACATTCTTATACTTAAATTATAATCTCTTAATTATATTAAATTTAATTCATCAAAAATGTGTGCACTATTTATTATATATAGAAATTTTTAAATTACATAATTTAGGTACAATATTATTATATAATATTACTTATTTTACATTTATATTTGAATATATTATTTGTGTATTAGTCCAATAGCTTATTTGGTAACACTTAGGTAATATAATTACTGAAATAAAATTATTTCATTATGAATAATAATGGTAGTAATGACTTTATTATATTATAATATCTTGGCCATTATTTTTTATTATACCTTATAATTTGAATATATTTGAAATTAAAATAAAGCTAATTTAATGTATTAATATTCATAGAACTTCAAATTATATATATATATATATATATATATATCTTGTATGATTATAATATTATTATTTATTTAATTATTAATATTATTATATGTAAACTTATATATATATAAAATTATTTCTTTAAAAAAATGTGTACACAAACAATAATAAAACTATATAACCCCCGCGATATCATAGCGAAGAGTTCAATGAGTCACTGATCGTGGAAGAGGTTAAAGAAAGCGAAGATGACAGAGCGCTGAAGATGATACTGAACGAAGCGAGACTAGCTAATATCGTGGACAATTCTAAACTCGAGCAACACAATAAAATAGTAACAGAAGTGAGTACGACTGAGAGATATAGCTGTAGGTAGAGCTCGTCATGGTCAATCATAGTGTTCGTAGTTAATCATAGTAGTAGAGATAGACAGTGGATATAATCGGTTGATAGGTAATCGCAATAGTTGAGCTAGGCGATGTGACTCATCATATCGGTGACATAGCAAACTACAGTTATCACAACCAGTGTTGGGTGGTAATACTGTGGCACTATATAGTGCGCTAGTACTATGGTGCGCTAGTACTATTTGATTGTAAAGTGTTGAAACCTGCTGAAATAAATATGGCTGCAAAGTATGCAAATATAATTACATGTAAATTGCTAGTTCTATTTATATAGTATATAGATAGAAAGATAATGCAAGTGTAAATATAGATTATATTTAATAATTACCCAACCCCGATCACGTCTAATGGTGGTACCGCGATGTTTTGTAGAAACTGAAGAACGACCTCTGCGAGCACAACTCTCTCCTCACAGAGGTCATGAAGCAAGTGGATCAGGTCGACACCACCGCCACCTCGGCGCGAGATCCTCGCAACACTAAAGATCTGTGGCGGGAACTCGCCGAGAATTCACGCCGTCGCGTGGAACACTTGAATCTTATATTGAAGGTCGTTGCCGTAGTAACCAGCCGTAGTAGCACATTATCTACACGCATGCGATGCCCTTATTTGTGTCACTATTAGATATCGTGTTAACATCGCTACATCGATATAGTTATCCTAGATATTATTACCATAGCAACACCCTCGCTTACAGGAACATCTTTTAATATAAATATTTATAACATAATTAAAACTATATACGATTGGTAATCATTGATTACACATTAGATAATTATTGTATTACAAGTATTTAAGTATCTAAATAAACATATTAGTATTATCTACTCATCTTGATGACCTTCTATTCACGTGTTATCATTATTAGCGATCGTGTTATCACTATAATATCTATAATATCTGTTCTATTAAATAAGTTTATTATTCACTTATTTTCTATTTCTAATTCTATATCAATACAATTTTTTGGAATATTTTATATAAGTGCTACTAGAAAGGTGTGTGCCCTTATTTTTATTGTTACACTTTATTAAATTTATTGATATATTTTAAAATATCATATATTGAAATATGAAATATAAAATGTATCACATTAATTATTCATATAGTTATTACGGTATTCATATACTTGAATGAATGAATGAAATCAGTTTATAGACAATTGTCTAAGGAGGATCATTGAAAGCTATAAGTAGCTTTATTAAGTCGATACCTCCATAGTATATGAATATAATAGCTTTGGGACATTTATACAATAATAATAAGACTTGTGTACTAGAATTCAATATAATAAGAGTAAAGAAATATATATAAAGAGAATAATAATAATAATACAAATAATGTCCCTCAGCGTATTTCATCATGTTTCATCAATCCATTAAATAAACTAATAAAATAAAATGTGTTAAAACTTGTGCAAACAAATATAAAACAAAAAGTGCGAATAAAATAATAAAAAATTATTGAAATGTAACAACATAAAATGATTCAAATGGTTTAGTATATACAAATTAAAATAAAGTATGTTTAAAACTTGTGCAAACAATTATATAACAAAAAAGTGCGAATAAAATAATAAAAAATTATAAAAATATAATAACATAAATATGACCCAAGTAGTTTTAAATATAAAAATTTTAAAAATTGACGAAGATTAAAAATATTAAAAATTATTAAAATGCTAAAATATAAAAACTAATATTTATTTAAAAAGTAATTCTTTAATACTTTTTTTAATTTGTGTATATTATGTATATTTTCAGATTTTAATATATTATTACTCATTATATTATTATAGTATTTTGGGCCTTTAAAAAAAATTATGTTTTGAAATTTCGTTGTTTTCATTAATGGTAAAATAAATCTTGATTTGTCTTTATTATAAATAAAAAATGTATCTAGATTAATGTTATAGTTATTATGTAAAAGGTTATATAAAAATAATATTATTCTAAAAGATATGAGTTCATTCAATTTTAAAATATAATTATATTTAAACATATTATTAGTGTGTGATAAATGAATCAGAGGTAATTGAGACTTGTCTATCATATTTTTATTGATAATTCGAATTGTTTTTTTTTGTATTAATACTAGTTTTTTTAATCTATCTTCATAAACATTACACCATATTTCTATTCCATATGACATATTTGATAAAAATAGTGAATTATATAATATAATTAAATTGTGTATGTTAAGAAATTTTAGCTTCCGAAAAAGATATACAATTTTTGATAATTTATTACACAAATTTATAATATGAAACGAATATGTTAAATTACTATCTAATATAATACCTAAAAACGTATACCTATCTACTATTTCTATGTTCGCATTATTTAAATTTATATTATTTATAATTTTTGTATTAAAATAAGGAAGTATTTTAGTTTTTTCAATATTCAATTTTAATTTATTTATATTAAACCAATGACATAATCTATCTAAATATAATTGCATATTACTACTCAATTCTTCATTTGAATTTGCAAATATAGAGAGTGATGTGTCATCTGCATATATATTTAAATTTATATTATCATCATTATTAAAAAATATATTTGATATGTCATTAATAAATATTATAAAAAATAATGGACCTAATACTGATCCCTGAGGAACACCAAAACGTACATTTCTAACAGATGATACAGTATTATTTATTCGAGTTTTAACTTTTCTATCTAATAAATAATTTTTTAAAAACACATTTACATGACCCCTAAAACCACAGTATTCTAATTTTTTTAATAAAATGTCATGGTCTACAACATCGAACGCTTTTTTAAGGTCTAAAAATAGCGTAGCAATTTTTTTATTTAAACTATGTTTAGTAAATAAAAAATGTTGTAAGTTAAAATGTGAAAGGGTAGTATTGGATTTTTCAATAAATCCATATTGGTTATCATTAATTATTTTATTTTATATATAAAGTCCATCATTCTATTATAAATTATTTTTTCGAAGATTTTACTAATTTGCGGTAGTAATGAAATGGGTCTATAGTTGATTATCTGTTTTTTATCATTTGCTTTAAATACTGGTTTAATGATAGCAATTTTCATATTATCAAGAAATTCAGAATTAGCCAAGCATAAATTAAATAAATATTCTAATGGTTTAGCAATAGAATTTATTAAAAGCTTGATTAATTTCATGTCCCAGTTATTTATATCTTTGGATGATTTAGATTTCATATTAAGTGTAATATTAATTATTTCCTTATCAGTAATAGGTAAAAAATAAAAACTGTTCTCAATAGAGTTTAAAAAATATCTAAAATCATTATCATTAGTTATATTATCATTAGTCATATTATCACTAGTCATGTTATCACTAATCAAATTATCATTAGTCATATTTTTATTTAAAAAACTTTCATTTATTTTAAAACCCACATTTGAAAAATAATTATTAAAATGTTCACATTGATCTTTTATATTTATAATTTCTTTTCCTTCATATTTAAGTATTTTGGGTAATTCATCAACATTTTGATTAATTATAGTGTTCAAATGTGTCCAATTTTCTTTTTGATTACAATTTGAAAAAATATTTGATTAATATTTATTTTTTTCATATTTTATATTTTTATTAATTTTATTTTTTAGTTTTTTATATTTAATAAATGTGATAGGGCAGTTTTTAGTTTTATATGTGTTAAATAATTTATTTTTTTTTCTTATTGCATTTTTCAATTTACTTGTAAGCCATGGATTGTTAATACTATTTTTATTTATTTTTTTTCTAGATATGGGACAAAATTTATTAAACATTTCATTTAATTGTATTACTAATTCATCATAACATATAGAAGGATCTGTAATTGTGTAAAAATAGTCCCATTTGTAAATCGATAATGTATTTACTAATGCATTAATATTATGCATATTTCTGATATATACATAGTCACAACTTTTAGTATAGTTATTTTTTATATTCAAAGTAGTAAATATAACAGAATGATCAGATATATCTGTATTAATAACACCATTCAATAAAATTGAATTACTATTTGTTAATATGTTATCTATTAATGAATTCTTATAAGTTGATAATCTAGTTGGTATTTTTATTAAATTATTTAGGCCTAATTGTGAAATGGTATTATTAAAATCAATTGTGAATGGATTAAAAACATCTAAAAAATCAATATTAAAATCACCACAAATAAAAATTTCAGAATTAATATATTTTAAAAACAAATTATAAAAGAAATCATTAAAGATAGTTCTATTAATATTTGGTGCTTTATACAACCCTGTGATTATTATAGGTTTATATTTAAATTTTAAATTTAATTGTATACTGATTATTTCTAAGTCATCATCAATTGCTGTTGATAAGTCTTCTATATATAAACAATCTAAATGTTTGTGAGCAAAAATTGCAACTCCTCCACCTTTTTTTTTAATTTTTAGTATACTATTTGTTTTAAACATTTTGTAATCTGTTAGATATATTGAAGGATCATCAGTATCAGTTAACCATGTTTCAGTTAGTACTATTATATCTGGTTTACTGACTAATGTATCCAAAAATATATTAAATGTATTGATATTTTTATTGAAACTTCTAATGTTTAGCATCAATATAGTTATATTTAACGTATTATGTATATTATTATATTCCTTAATAGTATAATAAGCTGTGTTTTGAATTGTATTATTCATCATACTGTTGTGATTCAGATACTATAGATATTGTTTTAAAGGAATTATTTATAAATATTACTTTATATTTAACATCATCAGTTGACTTACTTTTTGCCTTTTTTATTAGGTCTGATTGAATATTAAGTTGATCTATAGAAAATTCATGTGTTATACCAACTTTATTATATTCAGAATCTTTTAATTTAAATGCATGTTTGATTATATTAATTTTATCAATTTCATTTTTAAAAATTACTTTTATAGGTCTAATTTTATTATTTTGTATCTTTACATCATTTCGTTTTCCTAATCTATGGAACTTAATTACATTATTACATATAGAATCATCTGTAACAGTCTTAATTATATTATTTACAAGTTTTAATTCAGTATCATATTTACTTTTATTATCTGCGAAGTCACTTTCATTAGCATTATATATTATTATTGATTTGTTTTTTAAATTATCACCATTAATTTCTGAAATATTTTTATTGATTGTCTTTTTAATAGTACTTTCAATATTAAGTAATTGTTTAGATGTAATATCTGCATATGTGGTATTGTTATTATTATTTTTTTTATCTATATTATCTATTTTTATGATTAATTCATCAATTTTTTCATTAAGTTTAATTATTGTTTCAGTATTATTTTCTAAAATCTGTTTAATATTACCTTCAAATAATTCCTTTATATAATCCTTAATTGATGTTGACAATTCTAAATTTGTCATTCTAGATGACATAATAAAAATAAAAGGTATCTAGTATATTTATATATTCAATAGTTTATTTATATGTAAAAGTATATTATTACATAATAAATAATTTAATATCTAAATATATTTATATTATAGTTATAGCTGATATTAATTTGTTTTACTACTATTAATTTATATGCATATATTTGTCATTTTATATTAAATATTCAATAACAACAGAGTATCTGTATAGGTATATTTATACACTCAATAGTTTATTTATATATCAACATATATCATTGCATAATAAATAATCTAATATATAAATGTACATGCATAATAATTATATATGATATTAATTTGTTTTACAACTATTAATTTATACGTATAGATACACACAAATAAAATAAAATCACTTATCTGTCTGTATTGTTCACGGTCTATTGAATAATTCTATAAAATCAAAAACACGTCCTATCGCTTTGAATCCTAATACACAAGTGTTACACTTCATATATTAAATAATTATATATATATAATATATATTATATATATATTGATATGAAAGTCATTTCGTATATAATTATGCATTATAAAGGTGTATCATGCGATTTACAGAATGAGATAGCTAGTTCAACATACAAATACTCTATGCTGCCCGATATGGAGACTACAACTAAACGACTGTCTGAACTCAAGACCTACGTTTCGTCACTGAATTGTACGTATACCATAGTAAATAAGTGCATGTATTCTAGTATTATAATAAGTATTATTATTATTTATTAGAAGAACAATTTATTTTGTTATCTTATATTTTGTATTTCTTTTGATATCTCCTAAAGTGCTTCATAGATGACATATTATCTATTGGTGTCGTCAATAAATATATATTCTATATATATCACATATAATATAAACATAATTGAATAAAGCTTCTTTATTGTACTAATTACGTTGTGAATAGTTGTTGATTATATCTAGATTAATTACAGGCGTAGTTATTATAGATAACTATTAATTAATAATTATTAACACCAGAACTTGCAGATAGCTGAAATTATATACGATTATTATTATTATTATTATTACAAAATTGCATATTTTAATAATAACTATATATATTTTAATAAATATCCAATCTATTCCATTGTGTATATAACATCGTACTTATAGATGAATGCAAGAAGCTGGCCTCAGATGACACAACAGAACAAGCCAAGTCTCCCGAGGAATACAGCGAGATCTCTCAGAACGCAGTGCGCTCGTTCTCTGATTGGCTAGATAACATCGAGTCGAGGGTCATCAACTCCACGATGAACTTTGACACCGACGATGATATCAATTTCCATTTAGTTAGTTTTCAAATATATGTATATACACTAATTCGTCATGTATATATTAGAGTCGAGTATTGAATTACTATTGGATTATGTAAGTTTCTTATATGAAAATATTTTATATATTAATTTATCGCAATCCAAAATGCTTAAATTTAAATTAAACCCAGTTCATATTTTACTAGTCTCTTACTTGATGAGTCACTCACTAATGTTCACATGACTTAGGGTGACATGTTTGTAGTATGACACTAGGTCAGATGTAAAGGTCATCAGTCTGTTGATATATTACGTAGATAGAATGATAGTCTGTTCACCTTTATCTATTCAAGTCAGTAGATATATTACGTACCTTTTTTCCCAATAAATATATTGAAAAGTACGTCCGAAAACTTCCATAAAGATGTTGATGGAAGTGCCTAAACCAATTAGGTAATAGGTGACATGTAACCTTTCCACGCTACAAAATCACACCCTACTACAAGATATCACCAACCTACCTACCTACTTCATCGTTCACTATCGTTGTACAGGCGACCTGCGAGCATCTCTCCGATGCAGACGACGATATAGTTCTACTGACGGACTCTATCCACCTGATAGGCAATAGTGTGGCGGGAGTGGACGAGGGTGAAAACATCGATAGATCTATTAAATCACTGCTCAGGTTCGTATAACATTCTCGACATGTTATATTTTATATTGAATTCCTCGGTTTAGTTTCAATTTTAATACGACAAATGTAGGTCGTAATCAAGATAAATTTGTCTCGTCGAGCTTATCCATACTTTACGAATAGTTTAATAGTATTAAGTTAATTGGAATTAATAAAATTCTACTTTACTTTATCAAATTATTTTTAATATACAACTTAAATTAAATAAATGTACTACAAAATAAAATATCAAGATCCTATAACTAAAATAATTACTACATATTTTAATGAAGTATAATCGATATATATATAACCTTGCAGGAGATATAGACTACTTCATGGACAGGCTAAACATGCAGCTGATTCTCTAAAGGCTGATAATGATAACTGGCTTATTAAACAGGTTTCTGTATCAAATAAATATTCTGTGTGTATAATACATATTTATATTTGATTTATTATTAGCTAATCTATATTATCTATTCATAAAAAAGTTATTAAGATAATGTTTCTAATAATTATCATTTTTAACATTTATTGAAATATGAAAATATGAATACCGAAATTAATATATAATTATTATTAATAAAATTACTTAATTTAAAAAATAATAAAACAGTTTCTAAAATAAATTATTTGCTGTTATATTTTATATGTAATTATTAATTAATTATTATAAAAGTAGTATTACTAATACATCATTTACTAACATATTATAAATTTATATATAAAAATGTATATTTAAATATATATATATGTTTTATGTTATATCACTAGGAGAAAATCCGTTCAATCCAAGCTAAACTCTGTGAACAAAGACAAATCATTGAATGCGTTACAGAAGATTCACAGAATACGCTGAGCACGTCCCAGATTACGGTGGAACACGCCGGAGAGTTTGTCTTAGGGCTGGAACACGAACTGGACGAACTTAAGGTATGTTGTATTCGCTTAGCGAGTGGTTACTGTAGCAGGACAGTTAGTCAGATGGACAGTTAGACAGATGGACAGTTAGTCAGATGGACAGTTAGTCAGATGGACAGTTAGACAGATGGACAGTTAGTCAGATGGACAGTTAGTCAGGCGGACAGTTAGTCAGATGGACAGTTAGTCAGATGGACAGGTGGACAGGTGATAAGTCAGTCGATACATTGCGTAGATACAATTATAGTATGTCCAACTGTCCCCACCACAACACCACACCCTCAGTTGACATAGGCTTCAAGTTATCGTATTCACATTATTAGTAGTTAATTACGCACTTGTATTATTATTTATTGTAAATTCGGCTTATTCTATAATGTACTGCGGTTAATTAGGATCAACGCAACTTTACGATCAACGGACAAATTCGATGTCCGTCGATCGTAAAGTTAATCTGATATGCTATACTATGGAAATATACTTGATTGTATTGTATTATATATATATACAGATGTCCGTTGATCGTAAAGTTCATTTGATCCATAAATATACTAATCAATACAGTTAAGTGCATTACAAAGAAGAAGTTCTAGCTTCAGCTATTCAAATCCAAGTACACTAGCTCCACCTATTATTGGTATCGATTCACTGAAATTACTATGCTCAGAGCTTAAACAAAAGGTTCATTTTCATATACAAATTTTAGATATCACTTATATTTGCATTTATTTATGATAATATTATTATAATAAATATTTAAAGTTAAATAATTTATATTTAATATATACATATATCATAAGATTATATTATTTGTAAAGACTATTTTATTATAAGACAATTTTATTAAAGATTATAATAAAATAACATAATATAATATTTGTATCAAATAGTAATAAATCAATAGAATATACGATTAATAACAACACCTGCTAACAGTATTACTATGAGTATACTATGCTACTTTATCACACGCATAGTCAATCGACCAATCAAACGACCTGAAACTCGCGATAACCTCTGAGAACCAGTACGAGAAGATGTTGTCCGAATTGACCCAATTCTTGGACGCCGCCCAAGCTAAACTAAACGCCGACAATTACGACGTTGTGGAATGTGATTCGTTGACTCATCTAATCTCGATGTCAAGAGCCCATGCGGTTTGAGCCAATACGCAGAAGCATATTATAGGCGATACTATAAAATGATTTAAGTACAAATTAAATCAATAAATTTAATAATTTTACGCTATTTAGAATTTATATTAAATATTCATAGACTTTATTACGATATTGAATAAGAGACACATGCATGTATTTATATATATATTTCGATTCAAAAATAATTTAAATGCGAACGTGAATTACATTAGTTAAACAGCGCCACCTATACCTATACTTATACTACAAATGAGTAAATAAAGATAGTGGAATATCTGTTGCTAAATAACCCTGGATGTACACTTCATAGACCCATAATACACTGTTTCTATATGCATCCTATACGTTCTAAATATTCTATATATTCTATATATTTATTTTCTATTTATTCTATAATTTCTATATTATTTATACATTCTATACATACTAACAATCACCCCCGACCTTCAGGAATACTACACCGATCTGGAGAGTACGCAGGTGCTGATAGATGTCACCAGCTCCCTGAAAGTGGACCGTATCACACGGCAGCGTTACGCTTCAACGCACAGCAGACTCGCTAACCTCACCGCCGTTATCCTCGATAAGGCCGCCGCTAAAAGTTAGGCCCCGCCCCCTTTAGCACTGCGTATATATATATATCATTATACGATAAGTAACTGTTGTTATTAGTGGTGATTATATAAATGACGAGAGTATAATAAATAATATCGTAATTATTTGATATTTTATGAAATTATAAAAAATATTTACACTTAGTTTATATGTTATAATATCTTATTAATACCTCAATATTTTTTAATCACAATGACTCTATGGCGTTTTAATGATAATAATAACTGATATATAATTTCAATAAAGTTTTACGTAAACAACATTAAATGCATCAAAATAATTAATCGTAATTTAAAAATCCATTATTTCACAATAATGTTTTACAGGTATATATATATATATATATATATATATATATATATATATATATATATATATATTAACTGTATCCTCCCATTTATTGAACAATAATAATTATATTTCAATATATTAATTCACCCTAATATTATAAACTACACTATAAATATATGCTCATCGATCGGCGTGCTAACTTTACAGGTCAACTTTTCTCACGAGCCGAATACAGATGGAATGAATTTAACAAATTGTACGAGAGCCTGATGGCCTGGTTCAATGCGTTGGAACCCCTAACAGCGGAAGGTGATGTCATAGGTTTGTGCACTACTTCTCTATCCACATCTGACGTGCATACTATCACTGTTATTAACAATAACGTTGGTGCTAGAGTATATCGTGAATACTTGAATTTAGAATATACATGTTTGTATGTAATCATATAATCAAAGAGATATCTCATATATATATATATATATATATATATAGAATTATGTTATAGGATAAACAATTGTATATCATTTCAATTTACGAAATACAGATAATATCTGTAGCCTGTAACCCAGTGGTATATTCACTAGTTGAAAGGTGTTTGATGTTATTCAGCTGGTTCTTATTTTCCTTATATAACTGTAGTTAATACGCATATAATACATAATTAGCGCACACTAAACACAGATCATTATATCACAGCTAAAAGAGTATGTGGTATAGAATTAATAATATTAAACTAATGCAGATCTTACTAATAAGTACTAATAACTTAGTATAACTAATAACTTGGTATACAATATAGAATTGATAATATTAACTTAACGCTGATCATAGAGTACATAACTGATATTCGATATAGAACTAAATATTAACTAAACACAGATCCTAGAGTATATAACTGGGTATGCAATATACTCGTAATATTAACCTAATGCGGTATATATGTGATATGTAATACAGAACTAAACATTAACCTAATGCAGATCGTACAAAATATCATACTGATATACGATATATAATAGGAATGCGATTTAGAACTCATAATTTAAATCATACAGTATATAACTAAAAAGTAATATATAACAAACATTAACCTAATAAAGATCAATATATAACGGACACAATATATTACTGGATTAACGATATAAAACTCATAATGATAACCTTACGCAGACGATCAAAATGAAATCTGGCGCCTCGAGACTCAACTCGACCGGTTGGCTACGAAGAAAAGTGACTTCTACGAAATGGCCGACAGGGGCCATCGCCTGTTGCACATGGTGAACTGTGATTTGCTGGAGAAAGATCTCGACACGTTTGAATCCGATTGGGTGATGAGATTCACCGACACTAAAACATCTCTTAAGAGGTTTGAGATTAGTTCGTGTGTACAATAGAAATAGATTATATGGATAAAAAAACTATTTATCGGTTTATTAATTTTTTTAATATAAATTGCATAATATTTTTAATATATAATATTATCTATATTCCCATAGATTTATAATAATAATAATAATACATTAATTGAATTTAATGTGTCATTCAATGTATATCACACAAATAACTGGTTTTCTCAATATCATTGTCTCATAAACACATACATTTTCAGATTTATATTATTAATTTATCATCGACGATAATATATCCCGAATGTTATATATTTTCATTAATTTCAAAGATTTTGTAGAAACCTTGCTAATTTAAAACTATCTAACTATTGCGTTACTCTTATTAGACATGAATTACTGTTGAGGCACAGTGAGGAGTTTAAAATGGCCTGTATTAAGCTTGAGAATGCTATCAAATCAGTAGAGGTTAAGGTCGCCGCCCTCTCTAAGATCAAAAAGGGAAAGACTAACGAAAAGAAATACTCACTTCAAATGCTCGTTAGAATCAATAATCGAAAAATTTTTATCATTAAATTATAAATGTATATTTGCATTAGAACATAATTATTAAGTCAATAATAGTGTAGTGTATTACATTTATTCTTTTTATCAAACCAATATCACCCATGTCCTATTTTTTCATATACTACTTGCAGTGAATTACATTATACTTATTACATGACCTCCACAGTTATACCTCTTTTTAATACTTCATTTTATTATTATTAATTGATTAATTTAAATCGTATAAATTAAAACAACACAATATCGTCATAATGATTTCCACCATTGACCACACTTACTAGAACCTAGCGAAAGACCTAGAAAGTCATCGCATGCTGAAGTCGCAAGTGCAATCACTGGCCACGTTCCTATCCGAAACCCCGGGCACCAACGAAACAGTGAACCGGTTCAACGAATGCTGGTCGACGTTGGCTCGTAAGCTTCAATACAACGAGTTCAGAAGTCACGCAGATGAGATGGCTCTACAGCCGGCTAGGTACGTAATCTTTGTCTTCATCGATATAATAATAATAATAATATAATTTACTGAATATAGAAAATAGAACTTCAAAATGACATAAAACAGGAGACAAAACATTAATAAAAAATAAATAAATGTATTAACATTATTGATTTACATATGCCATATGTATACTATTTTATTTTGTATGTTAAACCCCCTCTCAGTGTGTGTGTGTAAATCACAAATTATTATTATATATGTGTATTCTTTTTCCAAGTATTTTTTTATTGTTTCATATCGTTTTGATAATAATATATTTTATTATTATCTATGGGTTTTTACGTATGTTTATAAATAGGTCATTACTTATATAAATATCTGTTTCAACTACATGACTTTAATGTCCAGATTTCTTAATTATTAACGGAATCGATCAATAATCATTATTAGTTTATGATATCTCTAATTAACATTTACTTTCTCTTAACTCAAATATATTGTATATAACTCGAATATATTATTCTGCTTAATAATATGTATCATATTCTATTTATATTTGAACTATATTAACCTCATTCAGGAAAGCGCTGTTTGACCTCGAAGCTTGGCTACATGAACTCGAAATAGATGTGAAGAAGGACGAACAGACGGTATGCGCGAGTCTCGTCGACACTCAAGTGCAACTACAGAAATACAGAGTTGGTACGGCTGTTGTCGACTGAAGTTAGGGGATTTGCTTGTTTGGGTATGCGATACACGACGTATGAGCAATCATTGCGCATTCTACATTCTCGGACATCATGTATTGTGGATAACTTATCACACATTGTGGTTTGATGTTTATAGTAAGTTCTCCAGTGCTAGCCAATCAGTGAGTACGATGGTGTATATAAGCTTAGATTTACGATTAATCACCGGATAAGTTACGGATAAAGAACGTAAACTTCTTAGTCTTAAATCACGAATACCTAAGTAGTGTCCGCTTATCTAATAAAACGGCGTGACTATTTGACCCACGACTATATATTATTTATTATTGTTATAACGTGTATCTTATGATAATAATTTAAAATTATAAAATAAATATTTTAATATATAAATGTAATTAAATATATTATTATAATAATAGATATATACATTACGCACTATCGAGCTTATCGATAACAACGTTTGGCTATAGACCCAATTGAAGTGATAACAAATATGTAGTAAATAAGTTATATAACATTTAAGACTGGTGAAATTTGCATAATAATTAGATAACAGTGTATTTAATCGTAAAATTAAACTATAGTTAATAAAATCATTATAGTAAATTATATAGTGGTGAACTATATTATGGATATATATATATATATATATTATAATTGCATGTATAATATACCGGGAATATATGATAAAATCTAACAACGCGTTGACAACACACAAACTCCTACACTCCCTATAGATAATCGCGCTGGAGTTGAACCATCGTCGAGGGTCTATAGAGTTCGTCGCGCGTAATGCGTCGTCTACCCGTCTCGACGTCACCACTCCCCCTGGTGAGGAAGGTGGTGACCAATCCGCGCCGCCGATTACGATGACGGACCGGACCAATGAGATTGCGGACGCCGACCGACTCGGCACAGTGATTCACGTGTATCAGAATCTCACGAGAGTTATCGACGCCAGAATTGAACTGTTAGCGCCGATCAACCGATACCAATTGTCACGATATCTATATATTCCACACTATATTCGTTTATATGTCATGCTTCGCACTCTATCCGTCTATATATATATATATATATATTTATATTGTTTATGTTTTATTTAATAATATCTATTACAATTCAATATGTATAATACATTTAGATCTTGATAGCATACATCTTTTAGGTAAGCGTTGTTTTGTTTCAATATGTTTAATTAAAAAATATTTAAAAATTTAATAATTAATATATTTAAATTAAGTTTACGTTTCGTTATAATGACATTTTTTTACATATAAATTATAATTAATTTATATTTATTGGAAGATTATTTTATATAATTAATTTCATGTTATTGCTTGTTAGTAATTTAAAATTTTATAATAAATAGATTTATTAAAAACTGATAATATTAATTTTACAAAAAGGAAATTATTCATTTATAAAAAGAATTTCCTCATTCTATTATATATATATATATATATGTATATATATATATAATATTATTAGTTATTATACATTTAAAGTATTATTTAATATAGCGAATATGATATTAATTTTAAATATTTAGATTCAAGAACTTGGAAACCAAATGGAAACTATACGAGAACGGTTTGAACAACGAGTTCCAGTGGATAGAGGAATGTTCGTCCAGGGTCAGTGGTTACACAGAACTTGCTCATGAAATCAGCATCAGAAACGCGAGGAAAGATGCCACGGTTCATATTCTATTATTTAAGAAGTCTCTAAACCATGTTTTAAATAAATAATTAAAAATTATACTTTCTTACTAGTATTGAGTTCATTTTAAGTTCAAACTTTATTTTGTACTCGTACAAATACTTTGAATTTAATGAGATGAATATGATTTAAATTACTAAATACTAGATATATATTACATCTTAATTAATTTATTAGTTATAATGATATGATCTCATTTTATAAAAATATACTTTAAGTATAATTATCTATAAAATTATTCTTATATATACACTTACATTATGGCAATGGGTTAACTTTTTCCCTATTGAAAGAATTTTGATTTATGACAAAATAAAAAATGAACAAATATTAACTTATTATTACTCAAATTTTTTTAAATAAACTTATTTAATGATAACAAAATGGTAATCATACATCAGTATCATAATAATTCTGGTATCACTTATATGTATAAAATTATCTCCATAAATAATAAAAGTTATCAGATTAGGTATTAGTAAATTTATTTTGATTATTTACTAAACTTTAATTCACTCTTATTAACATACTCTTATTACCAATATATTTATCTTATTCAATAATAATTAAATTGACAATTTAGAATAGAATAGAATATATTTATTATAATAAATGTTCTTCTTTGCACAAATAGGTTCAAATTAAGACATTTATCTTTTCAATATTGTCATCGTTAAAATGTATATAATTCAATAAAAGCCACTAAGTATTTATAAGTTACTGCAAGTCACTAAGATGACATCATCATGATGATATCATCATTACAGATTATATATGATGGACTCGAGAATCGTAAAATTGAAATAGAAAAATTAAAAATCCTCGGTTATTCAATTATCGACGGAGCCGTCGATTGCAGCGGAATACAAGCAGTCGATGAAAACCAACTAAGATTAAATAATGAAATCATTAACTTAAAAACTAAGGTTTACATATATTTATTTAATTATCAATAGGTTATTAACTAAACAAAACAATAAAAGTTTATCGGCGTCATCGTATAGATAAATAAAATAATAATCAATTGATATAATAACATACAAAATGAGATAAATTATATATATATATATATATATATATATATATATATATATATATATATATATATATATATATATATATATATATTTAGATTTATATATGTTATGTGGTTGAGTAAGTAAGACGGGTGTTGGTAGTTGCATATTTATTAGGTCTAGAAGGTAAGACACGAGGGGGAAGGTACGTGGGAATGGGGAAGCGTGACGAAGACGCCGACAAGGGGGGAGATACGTGGGAATGGGGGAGCGTGACGAGGACGCTGACAAGGTGGAGATATGAATGCACACGGCGAGTGGTGCGATAGATAGGGGGACAAGATACTTAGGTACGCACGACGCGTGGTGCTATAGTTAGCGGGACAGTACAAGTGCCCCAGGTACAAGCATCGTGTGGTGCAGTTGTCGCGTACACACGCAATGCGTGCGTCGATCTCTATATCCAGACAGTAAACAAGTTATATAACAATGTGTCTGATATCTAGCTTGGTATAATATATATATATATATATATAGATATATGGAATAGTCCATTATGTAGTACGATACATATATATATGGAATGATCCATTATAAGGAAAACAAGATAACAATATATATATATATATATATAATAATTATAGATTATAGTATTATTTAATTTCTACATTAAGGAATTTAGTAATTACAATGAATGTAAACGCAATTCTTAATCGTAATATCATCGCTCTACAGTTGGTGAATCTGGACGATAGGCAAGTCTGCGTACTAGACTTATACAGTAAGTACAACGACTATCAAACCCGGCTGAATACCTCGGTAGCCGAGTGCCATCACCTGTTGATGAATTGTCGGCTATTGTCGGGCGATGTGAATTCATTCTCGACTCTCATCGATAAGATTATAGTTAGTAATGTTTCTACATATTATTTAATTATATATAAAAATATATATATACATGTATTATATATATATATATATATTTGTATTCTTTCGGATATCTATAATATATGTATGATATCTTGAAAAGCCCATACTTGTTAAAATGTGTTCGCATACCAATTCAATAAAATATGATTTAAAACATTTATATTGATGATATTTTAATATTCATTAAGATCGCTAAATAGTATGGATAAGCATCGTATTCATTTACGAGACAAACATATCGCGAATACCTTTTTTTTGTGAAATCCATTGAGCGATACGTAAACTTTAACTCGATACATTTACTATTATAGTTATCATTATGGTGATGTTATTAGTAACCATGGTACTTGTGATTCAGAGTTTCCAGTGCGATTACGAATCATCGGAAGCCACTCTCATACAATTGAAGGCTATCTGCAAGAGTTTACTTAAGGAATGCCCTCCGCTGAATAACGGACACCTTCCCAGATCTATTTCCGATATGAGTTCCAGGTTATCACAATATCGCACGCGATCTAACCTTTTTTCACGTATACATTTATGAAATTATATAATAAGATTTAAATTTGTTTAAAAAACTTATCTTTTTAGAATAGATTTTATTTGAAATACTTTAATATTACTGCCAATTATTTTAGATAATAATAGTTTTCATTTAATTAATCTCAATATTTGTGTTTCCATATCTAAATACATATCTAACGCACACTATACTAACGCAGATGGTACGAATGTAAAGATCAACTGATCGCAAGAATCTCTGAATTCAACGCAGCTAAGGAATCGTGGACAGATTACGAGACGTTCATCGAAGCCCTAAACGATGATATAACTGATAGCGAAGGCGTTATTAATAATAAGGAATACAATAACGAATCATTAAAGGTTTAATTTAGATTATTTACATAACGAATATTATTATATTCTATTTAATAATATGATTTTTTTTTGTACATAATATTTATAATTATAAATCTACTATAAAAAATTATTCATATAAAATTAATATAATTTTAATTTATAAAATAAAATATTATATATATGTATATGTATAAATTTTGTGTACCTCAGCTTAACACTACCCTACCTCATCTTAACCCTACCCTACCTCATGTTAACCCTACCCTATCTTAGCTTAACCCTACCCTACCTCGTACCCCTAGAAACACCTGTGCGAGATAGCGGCGAGAGTGGCCGACCTCCCGACGCTCAGCGAAACCCTGGTGAGTCACATGAACTCTATCACGATGGCCCGAGTCACCTCCCTCGAGACCCGCCTCGCCTCGCGATGTCTAGAGCTTCAGCAACGACTGGAGAGAGAACAGCGCGTCGTCACGGTAACACAGGGCAGGATGAGCGAGTTCAACGAGCTCGCGGCTCAACTTAATCTGTTCCTCAGTTAGTGGCACGTGTATATGGCTCGTCTTTATTAATATATATAGCCTATAATATGTTATATTATAAATTATTATAGAAGTTTATTAATTATTATACAGGCAGAATAAAATCAGAATATCCAACATAAATATAATTCTTATCAATGTATATATATATATATATATATATATATATATATATATATATATATATATATATATATATATATATATATATATTATATTTTATTAAATATTAATCTAGAATTATTTCAATCTATATATCACTGCATAAAAATGATATTTAAATTGCATATATGAATATATTATGATATATATACTTGTATATATGATATATTATAATTGATTATAATGTATTTATAATGTATAATGTATAATATATATATAAGTCATTTTCACACATACACATACGTATAACAGCGAAGGCGAACCAGACATTAAGCGAAGACCTACGAGCGTGCGAAGGAGAACAGGCAGACCAGACTATCTCTGACTCCAGCCTAGAGGACAGCATACAAGTACTGAAGGCACTGACTACAGACTTCAACGACATGACTCCTAAGATGGACCGTATCATACAGCTAGCCTACCGTATAGCTCTGGACGGCAAGATGAGCTCGGAGCTTAAGAAGTTACAGGTATGGCGATAGTTTAGTTGTGGTTAACGGGTATTTATAGTTTAGAGGTAAGCGGCGATAGATTAGTTTGTTGTTAATAAGTATTATTATAATAATTATAATTATAATAATTTAGTAAAGTAATTTTAGTTTCTTTCTTCTTTATTGAATTATATTATATATTATTGTGTTGTTTCTCCTAAAATCCTTCAATATGTATAGCTTCATGTTGTTCCCCAATATGTAATGATCATATAGATAATGATAGGTATCCATACTTGCAGATATATATTATCATCTTAATATTATCAAATGCAGGCATTGCCAGTGTAATTATATAATCATTACTGCATATAACAGAGACATATAATCTTTTATTAACATGATAAGTTACATATAAATTAAAATAAACTGAAAATCCTATATATATATATATCTGTATTCCCTTACCATCAGAATGTGTGGAAATCGAGCCTATCGGAAGCTACGGAGAGATGTCGTATCGCCCGCACTCACCAGGTGTCTAGACTGTCATTCAACGAGAAGTGTTGTCGTTGGTTACAGTTCATCTCAGACGTCGAAGAGGATCTTCAGGCTCCCTTGTCCGCTAACTTTGAAGTGCTGCAAAGTCAACAGAGTATATTCCAGGTAGGGATAGCTTCAGATGTTTGTGTGTGTATGTGTGTGTGTATGTGTGTGTGTTTGTTTGTGTGTTAATGTGGAGGGGGATATCGGATTATATTCTAATGTAGAATAAAAATGTGATATTTTAGAATATATATTTAAAAGATATTTCACTTCATTATAGTATCAATTCAACTTCATGATAAAGTTAAGTACGCATTCTACTTAAATTATTATTTAAAGAATTGTGTTATGGACACTATATAATTTTCTATTTAAATACAAAATAAACTACTTAGATAATTAAATTAATTACTAAATTAATTAATAGTTTATTAAGAATAATAAATAAATAAATTGATCTTAAAAAGGTAATTATAAATAATAAATATAAAATAATATACAGATTTAGTAAGTTCTGGTAATAAAGAATTTATTTCACATTTGTTATTAAAACTAAGTTTAATATTTAGTTCTTTATTTAAATTGATGAGAAACTAATATTATATATATTAAGTTAATATTACTTTTTCATTAATGACTATTTTATTATCGTTTGAAAAAATATATTATTTCATTATACAATTTTTCAAATATTACATTTTTTTAAACTTACTGATAAATGTTACTGTAAACTGATTCATTCCAACCTATGTTAGCCCTTAACATGAAATCAATATCTCAGATATAATTAAATATGTTAATTACATTATTTAAATTACATAATTCACAGCTATTACATAATATATATATCACATGATTACATTTATACTATCCTTCATTAGTTATTCTATCACCGAGTTTACATGAGGCAACAGAACCTGTTTTCTATCATCAATGAAGGAAACCTCATGCTAGAAAATGGATTTAATGCAATTCCTAGAGATTTATTTCAAGGTTAAGATATGATTATTATATTTGTATCGATAAAGTATATAATCATTATTTATTATTATACTTGATATAATATTTATAATTGTAGTTTTAACATTTTCTAAAGAGATTATTCTTTTTGAGGATGATTAACTTATTTAATTTATCAATATATCTATATTATATTTGAATTTAAAATAATTGTATCTTTATGAATTGACTAGTATATAAGTACTATAAACTATAGTATCTTATCCATCAAAATAATATTATATGATTATATAACAACATTATATTTTATTAATAATATTATATGATCATATATATTTTATTTGTGGATATATAATCCTCTTATACCTACAGATAATCTAAAGAAGATAGACAAACAATGGTTGATGCTGGTCGACAGAATAAGTCAGCGTAAGTCGATGATCGATATACTCGTATCTGATTGGATGAAGTATCGTGACGCCCAGACGGAACTGCAGTCTATCCTAGACATCGTGGAGTCTACTATCGCCATGGTAATCGTTGATAAACGTATTGGTATTCAACAAGCGTCCAAGCTTCGCTCTGTTTTACAGGTTTAACTCTACACATCTATGTAACTCTATCTTTTCTTTACTTTATCTAATATTAATTAACGTATTAGTTTGTAATCCTTTATTATTCCATGATTTTATATAATTAATTTTGTATTTTCAATAAATTAATAAACTAACTTTAGATTAGTGTAGCTATATTATTATTAATACTTATTATTAAACTCTACTTTTCCCAATAATAACTTACTTATATATATACATTAGAAAGCGTTTCTTATTATAACCTAATAATAATGTAATATATCATTGAATTTCCTCTTCTATAAGAAAACACTAGAGAAGGCCAAGTCTGAATCATTTGTGGACGTGATTTTATTATTAAATAGTATTTCTAAATTCGAGGTTTGATTCATTAACATCTATGCTAAATTATCTATAATATAAATATTGATATATAGTTTAGAATACCTCTGTTTACATATACAACACCAATAATTCTATTTGCTATGCGCTGCGACTAAAGCGTATGATTTATACGAACATGAAATCACTATCCAGCGTATTGATTATGAATACTAGTCAATTAAGCCCGACCGCACGATTAATCCCCTTTTCCCCACCGCTGCAATAATCCCTAATTATCTCTATTGATCTAGCGCGCACGTGAGTCCACTAGTCCACTAGTCCGCGTTCACTCTCATTACTAGTTTCCATTGTAGAGGTAGGCCTATCCCCTCGCTGTATCGCACTCTTGTTTATTCACTAGTCGTTATTGTACGTTAAACACACAACTTACCGGATATTATCACACGCCTGTAGTAGTAGAAGTTATCAAACATCAACTGTTATCATACATGCGCGGGACTATCGGATACAACACCTAGCTATTTGTGTATAAATACAATACGATACGATATGATACGATACGATACGATACCTGCAACTACCCCATGTTACACCGTTACACGTGAATGTGATACCCTCATGATATCCTCATAATATCCTCATGGTATCCTCACTCTAAACTTGGTCGTCGTTAGATCGGCAGACAGCACGCGATGATCACTAGCACCACCTATAAGCACTATCGGGCACTAGGGGAAGCGTTACTACAACGCGCTAATGCCGACGGCAGGACTCAGATACAAAAACAACTCGGTTCGTAAGTAAAGTTATTGTATCTCTATTATTGATTTTATTTATATATTATTTTGTAATTATAGTGGATATTATTTTATGTAGAATTATTGAACTATAAAAATATCGATATATAAAACCTATATTTATATATGTGAATATATAAATTTTAATACTAGTAATTATAATTTGATAGTTAACATATTAGTATATACAGTATATCTAACATAATAGTATATATTATATAGTATAATATCACACACATATATATATATATATATATATGTAGGACAGAACATGATTTATTTATTTATATTACTAATTAAATAGTAGATGTACTTATTATGACTAGTATAATGTTATACATATTATAATATTATAATATCTAGTCTATTATTTATAGTTATAACTATTAATATAAATAGCGTGTCAAATTAAATATGATATATTAGTTAAAAATACCAAAGTTAGTGACATTATCATGTAGGATAGGACATGATATATGTATTTATATTAATATTTAAATCTTTTATTGTGTTTACAATAATCACAATGATCATAATATAATATTATATTTTGAATAAACACATGTGTTGATCATTAGAATGTAGTAGTTAATGGATAATATCACAGTAATCAGGTCTCAGGTTACAGTAATAACAAACATAGTTATAATAACATTCTGCTAAGCTGAATGTTACACTATATTGCCAAGCTAATAATATTTAAATAATATAGCTACTCATTTATAATCATATATTTATGTATATAAGTATATATGTATATATATAATGTGCATATATATGCAGTAGTAAAATGGAACACATATATAATACACATTTAATATTCATTTGATATATTATAAATGAAGAGACATAAGATTGATTATATTTTTTATTTTTTATTTTAAATTTCAAATAGTTCATAATATTGAAGATCTCAAAATGAGATTAATTACATATGTATCTACGAAACAAGAGTACAGATTTAATAATGATATAAATACATTATACTATTCATAAAGTATCATTATAAACTATTCACATGACTGTACACTATAAACTATTATAATTAAAGTCTGAAGATGTATATGCAATATTATCATTTCAAATTGCTGCCACGTGTATTCTAGTCCATTCATTTTCCATCATTTTTTATAATTAATTTTGAATTTTCTATAATTTATTAAACTGACTATAGATTAATTTAGCTATATTATTATTCATTTTTATTATAAATCTACTGTTCCCAATAATAACCTACTCATATATTTATATAAGAAATCATTTTTCAATACATAATAATAATGTTATATATCATTGAATTAAATTTCTACTTATAAGGAAATACTCCCTATGCATATATGAATACCCTACATCTATGCACGCTTTCCACCTAGTTCAGCCTCCCACGCACATCTCAACCCCTCCTTTACGTACTAACCCCGTACAGATAATGTAGCCTTGTATGTCCTCCTTGCCTGTAAGTCTAAACCCTTTATGTGTATACCTGGTATACTAAACCCTACACATATACGTGTAAACAATCTGTACATCTATGCAAGAGTGTTGTAACGAGTCAACCTCGCAGACACACACGCACGCACACACACACACACAAACACACTCACACACACAGACACACACACAAACTTAAATGGCTAAACATTGAAGACTCTATCAACTACAAAATACTTACAATACTTAAAAAGACTATTACTTATAACTTACCCTATAATTTACGAAATAAAATAAAACATAAACCAAAAACTAGACTTTTACGTAATTCAAATGCCATTAAACTACACCAAGCGATTGCATCAAATACGAAAGAAAAAAATTCACCTCAACATCATCAATTAGATGGAATAAATTACCCCTTCTCTTAGAAATAAAAATCTAATGATTAATACCTTTACAAAGAAATTAAAACAATTTCTTATCGCCCAACATTGATGTTCATTTCGCATCGTAATATTATCGTGCAAATTATATACATTCGCTATTTGTATCTATATGTGATATATATTATTCGATACCAATTATAGAATTATTATTATTAATAATGTGTTTAAATAAATACTTTAACAACAACAACAACAACAACACACACACTCACACACACACACACGCCTGAACCTCCCTCCCTCACTCCCACCCCGTACAGATAATGCTTCGAGACGCTGCCAGGACATCTGCTACTCCCTCGGCGCGAGGATCCAGCGCATGGACGAGGTTGTGGAAACCTGCGCTTCCGTCGAACGCGATATCTCAAGGTTACACGACGACCTCAGGAGGATACGCAGCACCCTTGAACGACCCCTGCCCAGCACCTTTAAGGAACTCGAATGTCTACTGGAAAAGATACGTGTTAGTATGTCGCTGTTACGTCTAGAGCGGTGATTTCCCCCAACCTATTGTCATCATGACTCTTTGTTTGATATTACATAATTAAAAATACCGTGTGTATATAATATACCCAATGACAAATTTTATTTTTTTATCATTAGACTTTAGTCATAAATGTAAATATATATATATAATTTTAGAAATTGGCTTGACCCAACAAAAAACCCAATGACCTAAATTGGGGTCATGACCCATAGGTTGGGAACCACTGCTATAGATGGAGCCTCAAGCTTGTATATATCATAACTGATATCATATAATATATTACTGAGGATAGAGACATCTTCTTCTATTGACCTCATTGGTAACATTTGTATTTACTATATGATAATTACTGTGGTTTGTACTATGAAATATATATTTGTCAGTGGTTTTTTGTCAATGCATTCAATTATTATATTTACAAAAACACCTTAATGGCATTTTATTTATAAATCAAAGATAATTTACAACCCATAATGATAAAATCCATAAATATTATTAAACCGTAAAATCAAATTTCCAATCAAATTTATAATCACAACATAAATCTTCTAACCTTTAACCTCGCGTAAAACACTCTCCTCGCTCAGGACTACAAGATTAGTTGTACGGAGGCACGCGGTCAGATAGGTGAGATCACCGCCAGTCTCGACGGCCTAGATAAGTACGTATCAGCCGACGACATCGTGTTGCTAAGGCAACGACTCATCATCATCGATAAACAATGGCAACAGATACAGATCCTGGTTAGTGTGCGTGTGTGTACATGGTGTTGTTATAGGTTATAGATTATTATTACCATAATAACTGATTGGCATTATATGTATATAATAAATGATAATAATAACTATTTCTATCAGAATGTTGTTGTCTTTGTTGTGTATTATGAAATAAATTTGTACATACATATTCTGGTTCTCATTATTTCTAAATGGTTTAAAATATTAGTTTTATCCTTTTTATAGTCTTACTATATAGTGTATGTGCATTCGCGAGTTACAATTTCTATGAATTAATCTATTCTACTATTGTTAATCCAGAGTGATAGGAATAGTCTACTAATAATGAAGCAGATGGATCGTTGGAGTAACTTTGACTTGGAGCACAGAAGACTGTTGGAACGCTTCGACTCGCTGGAGCTCAGTATTAGAACTGAATACGACAGCAATATTGATGATATACTCGATAAACTCGAAAATGTTTATATTATGTCATCATCAACATCAACTTCATCATCATCATCATAACTATCACAACTACCATCAATATCACTATCGTCATCATCTTCATCACCACCACCATCATCAGCATCATCATCATAGCCATCTCAACTACCATCATCGATATCACCATATTCATCATCTGACACATGCCTAATACTATAACCGACACATGCCTACTACTATAACTGACACAAGCCTAATACTATAACTGACACATGTTTAATACTATAACTGACATATTCCTACCTCACCTACCACCGCTATACCTACTACAACTACAACAGCTGACCAATGCCTCTCCCAACTATCGCAGGGTTACCAGACTGAGTACGATGAGCTTAGCCTCGAGCGCTACAAGCTCACCTCAGTTGGAGAGATTCTCTGCAAGTCCAGTACCGACTGTCAACAGACCAACATCACGCTGAAACTCACTTCACTGGAGGCCAAGTCTAAACAGGTTAGCGCGTATGTTAAATGTTAACGCGCGCATGTATAATACTCTATTTATTAGAATTTAATATATCTATTATTTGATTGTTTATGATATTAATTGTTACTTTAACTATATTATATGTGTATATCTAGTATGTATATATTACAATATATATATATATATATATATATATATATATATATTATGTATACTTTATAATAACATAACGTCTCACTCTTACAAATTTATTTATAAATAATTAGTTATTAATAATTAGCATTTAATATCTGTCATTTAATTTATGTCTCAGATTTGAATGTAAATTATAAATTAAATATCTAATCATATATTTCACCCCCAGCCTTAGCCAAGACAGTAATAGACTGACCACCCTTATCGACCCCACCCCTTATCAACCCCCCCCCCTTATCGACCCCCCACCCCTTATCGACTGACCACCCCTTATCACCCCCCCCTTATCGACCCCCCACCCCTTATCGACTGACCACCCCTTATCGACCCCCCACCCCTTATCGACTGACCACCCCTTATCACCCCCCCACCCCCTTAGGTCCAGTCCGCCGTCGACGGTAGGGTGAAGAAGATCAAGGACACGGTGTCCTCGCTCGGTCAACTGCAGACCACCATGTCCGAGCTGATGATATGGCTGAACTCGGTGGAGTGTCTTCTACGTACGTCCATCGTGTATCAGAGCTTCAAAGACCACGAGATAGACAACCACCTCGATCAGATCAAGGTGAGGCTATTAGTCACTTAACTCTAACGGAACGTGTGTATGTGTGTATAGAAATACGATTTATTTTATTAGTAACTTAAAATAGTGTATCATAATTAAAATCACAAAATGATATTACATATATATATATAACTGATAAACAAGAGTAACGGTAACGAAATCGATACAGTGAGCAGTGTGTTCCTTTTAAAGATAAGTAAACGTTATACAAGACATGTATAAGGGACGAGAGGCTGAGTGTATTAGTTATGGAATAGCAACTCTAGACTAATCAGTATATTACTACTATACTGGTAGTACTAGAATATATGATTCTTATTTATAATGAAACTTATCGTGTTATTAAAATGGGTAATTGTCTTGATAAACAGTATTGCTTCTATAATTACACTGGCATTGTCTTAATCTAATAATAATAATTATAATATTATATACATAAGTTAATATTAATGATTAAATGTTAATAAGTTAAAATTATATGCTATATTAAATAATAAATATTAAACCATATAGTTAAATCTTTAATATATTAAATATAATGATATATAATTCGATTAAACTACATTATTTAATGAATTTATTGTATTGCGTTTAATGTATTATATATATAATATAAATTATTTTTTAATATCACATCTGTGTTAAGAATTATAATAATAATACAGTATTCCAGTCTCTACTTATGATATTCAATATCCACTAATCTAAAAATAATATTTTCATATTAACTTGAAAATAAACTGAAAAATAAAATCACCAATCAAAATAGTAAAAATTGACATAATAAATATTAATTAATTTATTGTTAATATGTTCTGTATGTCCAATTCTAAAATTAGTTTCAATTTTATTAATAAATTCATACACATATTGAATCGTATATATGTTTCTACGGGGTTTTAAGTTTCAAATTAACTCAAAATTGTTAACATCAATTCTCGTTAACTCTAGCGTACTGGTTGTATTATCAATAATCAAACGTAAACAAACTAAAAGCATAATAGGGTAATCACACGATGTTTGCTGTATCAAAGTTTTGTGTTATGAAATTGTTGCCGTGCGAAATTTTTCGCTGAAAGATTTCCTATGTTTTACATGCGTACGGCAAAAATAAAACACTTTCTATTATGTCACGCGAAATCAGTAATAGACACCCACGTGTATACCCTATAATATCTGGGCAATAGTTCACGTGTACCATGCACGGTCATACTTTATTGTATCCTATCCATGTCGCTATGAAATGGTTATTCCCTTTTACTTATTCTAAACTATATTTTATTGTATCCATATTCTACGTGTATTAATTTTTATTAATAGAATTTAAGTAAAATAAATATTTTGATTCATTCATTCATTCGTTCATTCGTACCGGTCCCTCAGATTCACCAGAAGGACATAGACAACCACTCTACGGCTGTGACCTCTGTGCTAGGGCTGTGCGACCTTCTGCTAACCGATATGGACGCGTGTTCCTCCTTCGCAGAGTTGAACTCTCTGAGGGACGCGCGCAAATCTCTGCACAACCGATGGCATTCTATAGGAACCCTTATCATCGAAAGAAGAATCAGGTTTACTTATACTCGATTATCTTATCGTACCGATTTCTTTATATATGTATATGATTTCTATATATGTGAATATATTTATTTATTTATTCCATACTGAATATTTTTATTTCAAATATTTATTGTTTCATCTTATTTATATATATATATATATATATATATATATATATATATATATATATATATGTATATATATATATATACAAATATCTACATGTATAGTTATCTACTTTAGTACTTACTCTACTATTTTATTGTACTTTAATTATAATTTTTAAGTTAGATTATAATATCCGTATATTGATAAATAATAATTCTAACAATAAAATAATTATTAGTGTCGAAAATACTGGAACCGAATGGAATATATTTACTGATATGAATATAGAGATATCCGATTGGTTGAAAGAATGTGAAATAAATATTGCTTCATTGCACGTAGAAGGAGCTACTATATCTGTAATTAAAAAAGAAGTTAAAGTTTATGAAAAGTTACAGGTTCAATCTTTAATATTTAAAAAATTAATAATTTATTTTATATTATATTTTATATATATATATGTAATTTGTATTATAATTATTTAGAATACTGTTCAAGAAAATTTATCCCAACTCGAAAAATTCAGTTCGTTCTATCGAAAACTCGCGAGAAAAGGTTTTTAAATTTATATAATTTAAAGTTTCACCTTACATAAACGTGTGAACATTACAAAGGACAAGTCGACAAGGACGGGACCATGAGAGGTCAGGTGACATCGTGTTACAGTCGTTGGGATGAGGCTTGGAGGTGTATCTACGCGTCTTCTCGTAGGAGGAGACATTTACTAGGTTAGCATGAGCAGTCATGATGGCTTATTTACTTAATACATTTACTATATATATATATATATATAGATTATATTATAAATAATTGTGTTTAGAGATACTTATTATTTAATTAAATAATACATTTTCTATATATATATATAGATTATATAATACATAATTTTTAGTAGAGAATCCTTTATATAAAATAATGATTTGACTATATTATTTATCTTGAGTCGTAAAAATATAATATATATATTTATATGAATTAATAAATAAATAAAATAACTATTAACATAAATGTTGAATGTTAACCGTATTGTTTCCACACAAAAACAACACTTTATCACATACACACACACACACACAACATATACACACACAAATACACACACACACCCACAAACACACACACATTCGCAGCTGTTTCCGATGACTTCAACTCAGCCCGAGAAGGAGTTATACGTTGGCTGGCCGATGTAAACGAACGTCTGGGAGCCACCTGGAGACTTACAGATGAACTACGCGGTAATAAATCCGCTGCCCAATCAGAAATTAGCGAATTGGAGGTTACGAATTAGTTATTGATAACAAAAGTTATACACTCGAATATTTGTAATATCAAATATATTTATATTGCAAATATATATTTATGTATATTTTACAACTTTTATAATTTTTTTATATTCATTTATATTCTAAATATATCATAATCTTGGAAGTATAGATATAAATATAATATATAGATAAGTTAGTATATAAATTAGGTAGTACATTATATTTATTTGATAAAAGTTTAGAATTTTAATAAACAAGATTAGATTCTTAAATGTAATCTATATTATAATAATATCGTAGTTTTCTCATCAATATATCATATATTATTTATATAATTTATATATTATAAAAATGTAAATTTGAAATCATTTTTATACATGAAATATTTTATCTTATTATTTCAATTTTTCAATACAGGATTTGAATAGAGAACTGGCCAATAGTAGTCAGCGAATGGCTTATATAGAAAAGGCAGGGAAATATTTAATACAGAGATGCGAACCTTCCGACTCTGTGATGACTCAACAGTATCTGGATGAATTCACTTTTATTAGAGAACAGGTCATCCATTGTTAAATGTCACATATTTATTTATTATAATTAGTATATAATATATACTATATATCAATATAAAAATATATATATATATTTATATATATATATATATATATATATATATATATATATATTGAAAACAGCCTGTATGGCTCAGTTGGCTAATGGATCAGATATATATATTATATTTTCAATTATATAATTACATCTATATTAAACTAAAATTATTATGATTAATTTATAATATAATTAAAATATATATATATATAATTATTAAATATATTACATTAAAAGATACACCCGTTATTGGCATACTAAATAATCATTCATAATAATAATACATGTATTAATCTGCAGATTGTGACCAAAATTAAAAGATGTTTAGAGAAATTAACCGATTTAGACAATGTAAGTTTTACAATCATACATCCCGTTAAGATATATTTTAATCAATATATTAATTAATATATATATATATATATATTAATACGATAATATATTTGTGCTTACTTATTTACCATAGGAAGAGATAAGAAGCGTTTCTTCTATGTCTGAGGTATCCTGTATTAGAACTAGTTCACAGAAACTTACGATCTCGCCCAAATACAGTCCTGATAGATCAACCAGGAAAAGTATGTATATATTATATATATATATATATATATATATATATATATATATATATATATATATATACATATACATACATAATTATTAAGCTTATATATGTTTATAATTGATAATATTATATATGTGTGAACGTATAATAATTACAATAATATAATCATACATTCTTTATGCGGTTAATAGATTAATGAAATTAGATATATTATAAAAGACAATATTTTATATAAAATTGTATAAAACAATATAAGTGAAATGCTGATGATATTAACTTAAATTCTCCGCCGTTTTAACTGAACAAGTTGATACAACCTATGATTCATAGCTCCGTACTACTGTAGTAAATTAGGGTTAAATATGTCCTTAATATGTCCTTAATTAGCTCCCCGGAATTTTCAAATCAATATTTATTCTATAAAGTGTTTTCATATACGGCTAATAATAGTATTCCCCTCTTTGATGTTCTATAACACCTGCATTGTATTATCTCAATATTGTTATAATTGTATTGCTAATAAATATATATATATACATATATATATTTTGTTATTTCTATAATAGATATTACATTTATATATTTAATGTTTGTCAAAATATTTAGTTAAATATTTAATCGATAAAAATCTAGTATATGATAATATATTAATTCGAGGTAGATAATAACTTAAATATTATTCTATTATCACTGATTATTAATTAATTTAAATAAAAATTACTAATTATAATTTTTTTAATTTTAACATTAATTAATTTGTTAAATTGATATATATATATATATATATATATTATTTAAAATAAATAATGTTATACTTTTTAGGTCAACTTGTTTACGAAAAAGATTTATCTTCCCTCAAGATAGCATTAGATAAAGCCACTAAACAAATCCTCGAGGCCGAATCATTATTACAAGGCTCGAATCCAATTGGTCCAGAGACTCATGACCTGCCGAATAACCACTACGTGAGTATTTCTATATATTAGTCGACTATAGCACACAAACCTAATTTTTATTGAATATCTCAAATATCTATTCTATATTTGAATATCATATTTATAATATTTATAATTATATATATATATATATTTCATCTAGCTAATTACTTATTATTATTATCGCTTGCTTAATATAGAACTTATGAATATATTATAATGTATGGCCGATAACAATATAGAAGATTGAATATTAATTTAAAGTCAATTAGGGGAAACACTTTTATTCTAAAATACAAAGTAAAAGAGAAAACAAAACTTCTCCTAATAAATCACTACAACTATTATCATTATCGTCGCTGCCAATAGGTGGCGTCTATTTACAAATGCGAACAAAGCATCGAGGAGTTGAGGACACTCGAAGACACCGCCAAGCTGACGAAGAAGCAGAAGCTGGTGGTGGGCGTCGACAATAGGATCAAGTCGTTGCTGAAGAGGTGGCAGAACATCAAGGAGCGAGCCATACAAAAAGATGAACTACTAAAGGGGCATTCCGAACAGTGGTTTGTGCTATATAGTTATTATTTATTTATAATTACGATCAATTATATGTTTCAGTGCTTATATAATTAGTATTTAATTATATTATTATTATTTAAATGTTAATTATATTTTAATATTTTAAAGTAAAATAATTGTTGATAAATAATCAAAACGAAGGTGTTAATGGATATTTGTCTTTAATTAAAGTAATACTATGAATTACTTTGAAGGCTAATCTAAATATAAGTAACAACTATTATCACAAGAGTCATACCCTTAACAAGATCACCACCACTAATAGGCTGGTCCTAAGGAAAGATCTAAGTCGACTGAACATTTGGTTAGACGAAGTGGATCTGGATTCTCAGAATGAATCTCAGCCTACCTCGTTAAGGGATATCGAAATAGCCACAAGAGCTTATATTGTAAGTATATTTATTTGTTTTGAAATTTGATTATTTTAAATATATAGTATATACTTTTTATTGAATTATATAAATTTGATAAAATATTAATATCTAATGTATAAATATTTCTACATGTTAATTATATTCAAAATTAATGTATAATTTTCTTCTCTAATCATCTCGTGAAACTTTTTAATCGTTTAGATAATTATTTATGTAATTCACGCTAATATTATGCTCCGAAACCCAAGGATCTAAATACTGAGATAACCAGCTGGAAATCAGTGGTGTTATCAATGAACGCACTGAAGAATGACCTGAAAGACACCACCAAGGTAAGCATACGGGCGACTCCGATAGAAGCTTCTATCTTATTGTGAATCTCCATAGGGGAAATTAAAACAAATATTATATAAAATAAAAAATAAAAATAAATATTTCTTCTAATTAATAGTCATTATTATTATTATACCCTCGCATTAAGTAGATGTAATGTAATTAGCAACTAATCACACACACACACGTGTGCTTGCGAAGTAGCGTGTAATGTGTAGCAGGAACGTTGGACAGGTTGATAGTCAGTAGATATATTGTATAGATACACCTACAATATAGATACACCTACATCCGTCCAGCTGTCCACGCAACGGTCCCACTCTAAGTAGTTGCGTATAAATAGCACCTAATAACATGCGCGTGTTAACACTAAATCACCTGATTATCCACATCCATGCACTGGGCAGGTAAGAAATAATCAATTGCGTAGAAAAAATGGTAGTCTGTCCAACTTTTCAAGCTACAAGTGTCACACCATAATTCCCCACTTCCATATGTTACCCATATGTTATATCCGTCAATACCACAAAGCACACCCTAATCCCAAACATCCACACACGCGCGCGCACACTAGACGGGTAAGAAGTTACGGTCGCGCATGACCGACCTGAACCGTCGCTGGGACCGAGTGCAGGCGTCCACCTGCTGTCGGGCGTTGTCGCTGGGCGCCTGTCTGACGCACTGTCGAGACTTCACCGAAACCCTGCGAGAACTGCTCGCCTGGCTCGACGCCACCCAGCTTCAAGTCGACACCCTCGTTCCGGTTGACTACACCCGCGGTGAGATTGCTCTGTCGGCCGTACACTCCAAATTCAAGGTTTTCGATGTCGGGCGCTTGTAGTGTATACTTAAAATTAAAATTTATGATTAATCTTTATCCGAGATATATATACATATTTAGATAGATGTTAGACCATTTCTATAGTAACCACTGCCAACTGTTACTCAGTATCTAAGCACCGATTTAGATATACACCATCGCTATGGTAACCACTACACACTATACAGGACGTCCGTACCGACTTGGATAGATCTCACTCGCAGATAGAGATACTCCGAGAGATGAGCGAACTGTTGCTAACGGATCCTGAGGTGGAGAGGGCTGTTAACTCCAGAGACAAGCTTAACATCATCACCAATAGATACAAGTTTATACGCCTTTAATATATCATATACGATATCAAATAATTACACATTTTATAAATACATGTTTTAAAAAAATATGTTGCTATTTTATTTAGTATTTAAATTTAATTATGCTCATTTTTAGTACATTAAGAAAGATCTGTCAATCAAATATGTTAAGAATTGAATCACTTTATTCCGCATGTAAAAAGCCTGCTCCAGAATATTATAAATCCGTTAGTACACACTATTTATATATATATATATATATTATAACTAATATTAATATCGTTTTTCTAATTATAGATGCCACATTTATCTGGATATAAATCTCACTTTTCACAATGGGTAAGAAAGGTTTGTAATAAAGACATTCACTCTTCAATGATTCATTCTAAATACTAACAACTTAATAATGAAACAAAATCTAGTCATGAATACAATTACTTTAGCTAAATAATGATAATCAAAGGTAATATTTAAACTATTTTAAATACATATTTATAAATTAAGATAACTTTTAAACCCATACACACATATATTTCTAAGAGTGTTTACTAATAAAGATCCACTCTCGTGTTTCCTGTTATAGTTTTTTATTAACCGTTAGCCACTACAGTTGTTCGTCGGAGCGAAACAGAGTAACGAAGAGGACGCGATGACCCTTGACCTTATAACCAACAAGTAATTACCGATACCACCACCACCGCATCATCATCATCGCTATAATGCACGCCTCTCTCGCTTCCTCGCTTCTTAACGCTTATTTCAGATACAAAGCCCCGCCCCCTACCGCTATATCACACAGCTTCATCGTGCGGTTTCCGGGTTCTTCTTCTAACTGATAACGCCTCATCGTTCTAACCTATCCGTCTCCCTTTGTATCATTCGTCGTATTCTGTGCTGTTATATCGGTTTATTCGTCCGTAATAATATATTCGAATGCGTTCGTAAACTTTCATTCGACACCACTATTAATATTATTAACGTACTAAATCGACTATTTACCGTAAAGAGGTTGCATTTAGTTCCGCTACCGTAAAGTTATCGCCGTGTTAACGCCATTCACACGATCGTGTTACCATCACACACGCGCCCGACTGCCGGTGATATTTCCGTGGTTGTGTTGTGTACCGCTCTCGCTTGCCCGTTCCCCGCCGCCGCCATAATTAACCCACCAATCAAATCGCAGTGACTCCGAAACCGGCGGAGACGGAACCCGACGACGCTACTGTATGTGGCTCCTCCCCCTTCTGTTATTGTTGCTGGCCGCGGCGCTAACCATCCTGTGGTTATGGCCCGCCTGCACGGACGTCTGGTCTACGGAATGTTCCAGAATGAATAACTTCAAGTACAGCCTCCAACTGATGCTGACCTACCCGGACGGACCTCCCCCGTCCTAAGCCCCGCCCCCTCCCCGTCGTAGTGATATATACGCGTGCGTACGTAGAGTGATAGCGCCCTTACGTATACCTATTACTAGAGCTTAGATCTAGTAGAGTGCCATTACCCACCACCCCCCACACACACGAGTATGTGATATTCTATACGTCGTTATTATTAGTTATTATATATTATGAGCGCGAGCGTGTACATTGAATTACTTTTCTATCCGTAATGTTCCATTTTCTACGAATAAAGTTATGATTCTAGTCGGCATTGGTTTATTGTTAATATCGAGTTACACTATAGTGGTAAGTTGATGCGCGATATCTTTAGAAGTGAAGTTAGCTATATTTACACAGGTGAACATAGGATATTTATATTCTAATACGATAACTTTTGAAATACATAAAATAACCACTACATTTTATTTGTATCTCATAGATTATATTTATAACTATACATAAGATAGGCATTTTAGATTGTAAGATATTTATAGATAATGAGAATGGGACCTATACATTACTATTGTTAAGAATTAAATGTAATGAAAACAGATAATTGTTATTTTGGTGGAGTCCTTTTATCCCATTCAGGAACTTAGCTAAAGTTTTCATTTATAACCATATGGCTCTAATTTCCTTCGAAGCCGCTCTCATGTTAAGGCATCCATGGTTTTAAAGAGAGCCGAATATATATTTATACAAAATTATATTAGATCACTTAAATATTATTACTATTATTATTAAGACCTATTTTAATTGTCTAGATGGGACTTGAACCCGTGTCCTTCTGATTTTATGTCTGATGCCTTAGCTAACTAAGCCACACAGCCAGTTATATAATACATTATATAATCACATAAATGAAGATAATTTCTCCAATACTGCCTGATAACCGATGACATTCAAGTTAGTACAGTTAGAAGTTGTTCCTAATCATATAAATAAGCAGCTACTGAACATGACAATATTTCTACATAGTTTACCTAGTTATCGACTAAATTACTGATGTTTTAAAAACAATGTCGGTCCAACATTCTATTTTAAACGATTGCAACAACAGTAGAAGAGGGGTACAACTGATTGTTTTACCTATTGACAGATTAGATGTAAAACATTGTGAGGCTTGTAGAGAATTAAAAATAACGTTTAACTAATAACTAAAATATTTGATATACAGGTGATATATAATAAATTAGCAATTCTTACTATATCAATACTAAATGTATAATATTTTGTGTATTTAGGGTATATTTACTGGAATACACTAATAATTTAGGCTACTAGTATATTAAGTAGTTATTAACAATATTATCATTGACCAGGTAGTATAAAATCATACTTTAATCAATATTACCAATTTAGTTGTATCTATGTTTACGCTTTATGCTTTAAGTGAATATATTTCTGATAAAGCTTATTGAATTAGAATATCTAAATTAAAATACTTTATTGGAAATTATTATTTATAACATCATAACTGTAATAATGTATTTATTTTATATATTTATGTGTGTAATTCAAACTATTACTAAATAGTATATGTTATATTATTTATACATAAATATTATATATATATTTTTTTTTAAATAATCTTATATAATGTATATATATATATATTGTAGTAGAATCATCAATATAAAGAAAGTGGATAAGCAATTGAATGTAGTGTATGGCACTTTGCGATAGAGGCGCTGCAGTCGCAGCCTACTACCTGGCCCACTACTTTTTATTTAAAATAATATTTATTTATACATATATATTGATAATTACTACTAATTGTAATGTACTATCTATACTAAAAATTAAATTATATATTTAAAATACATCATATACCACTTACTCGTAATTTTGTGTATTTAAATTGAAGATATCACTATTTTATTTATATTTATAATCTAAATCCATTGATATAGATAGAAGTCACTTTAATCTATTTCGACGAAAAGCCTACTGTTTTAATATTTTACATATATAATCTGACTAATATCCAATCAAAATCACCGATACCATTTTGTTAATTTATCGATAAAAGTGCCATTCATGTATCTATCATTACATGTATTGTGTTCGTCAATTGCTTATCCACTTTCTTTATATCGATGAGTAGAATATAGCTCATATTATACTTCTATAAATATATTTTAGTAATTGAAAATTTTAATATTAATCAAATTATAAAATATGATATAATTATATAATAATGTATAATACAATTTTAAATTTAATTATAATTTATTTATTTAATGTAATATAAATATCTATGTAAAATATTAATCATTGATTTCAACATGAATATCAAATGATAATATATGATTATAAAAAATGAGAAATCATGTACAAATAAATATAACAACAGATTGATATTATAATAAAAACAATTATTTATTTTTAATTATTAACAAAATACACATGCACATATAAGTTGCACACTGTATATCACTACTAAAATACAAAGTTACAAACTTTACATCATCATATATGGGGTTTAGGGTATATTAGTATTTTAGTTATGTTTCATACGTTCCCCTTTCATTTCCTTAATCATATTTTCTTTTTGTTCCTATAGAAAAAATATTTTATTAATATTTGTATAATGTTGATAAATAAAATCTAATATATTATGATATAATAAAACCATTATAATTATTTTAAATCAAGTTCTCATTCAGCCATTCATATACATATATTTATATATTCCTACATAATTACAATATTAGTTCTAAATAATTTATAAATTTTTCATAAATATAATATAACAATTATTATAAATATTATGTACGTTTTATAATGGAAAAATATTATTTAATATAAAATTTCTAATTAATAATAATATAATTCCAATTTATGAATATTCCTATAATTATCATAATTATTACAGATTAATATATTTATTATATATGTATATATTTTTTCCTTCACTTCATACATTAATATATACTCTGTATAGCCGATATCATTAGTTACCTGGGGGGAACTGATGATTGAGACATAGTTATAAATAATACTGGTCTGCGAATACAATTATTTTGTTAGTTTTCAGGGTTTTATTAACTGATTCTAGACTACTTTTTGTAAGCCGAGTTCAAATATGTAAACCGTTTAGCTGAAGAACATAAAGTTTTTTTAGATTCAAATTTTGTTATAAATATAAAAAATGTCATAAAAAATATTTAATTGTTTATTGTAAATATAAAATAATAGTAAGTTTCATTATGATAAGTATTATGATTATATAAAATACTGTTTAAGTGCTCTTCTCTTGAATTTTACAGGCATATCATCTCTTTTTAGACACTTAAGGTAGTCAGAAAGCATATTATTGAGACATTAATAATGACTCATGGTGCTTGATACCTATCTCCCCCCATTGCTGCAATGTATCGGTGAAAACATTTACCTTGCTCTTCACATAAATCACCATACTTAATCTGAAAGTAGTCTAGGTGTAAATAAAATGACATTTCTATAGACATGAGTAATCCTAGAGTTTCAAAATAATTAATTAATTCATCAACTATATTTTCATAATCCGGATGCGTTTTAGTGACATTTTTTATGATTCAAAGCTTTGTGCTTGTGAATTAATCTTGAATGGAAGTAGTATTTGTTAGTATAACTGATACATGATCTACCTTCTCTCCTTATTATTGGTATGTTAAACATTTTAATTTATTATTTTCCAGCAATGTAAATTCAAAATGCACGTTTTTACAATATATATATATGAGGTGTAAATAGCATATCTTGATATACAAGCTTCATTCAAAAATAAATTTGGTATCCTTACAAATGGTGTAATGTTAGGTTGGCCAAGTTACTTTAACACAAATATAACAGAATTTTGTAGGGTTATTAATAAGGTTCTTCTATTCATGATGATATATTACAATTATAATGATTAAATAGTTCTACAACCATAGTACTATATTAGTTATAGGTCTTAATTAATAGAAGTTTTAAGAAGAAGTGACAAAATAAATATATTTGAATTATGAAATATAACTTATATCTTACCTGTGTCACTTTTTACTAGAAATTTAAATATTTTATAATAATGAAAATTTATATAAATGTCAATTTGAATTATCTATTTAATATACCGGATATTGATTAGTTTTTAAAATAATACAATTACATTTTTCATATACCTGTAGGTATCACATAATTTAGAATATTTATTATGATATAAATGGCATTTATTCAACCAATTCAACATATATTAATTAGTTTTGTATGGATACAATTGGTACTACTTTATATAATTATATAATATAATACATATTATTGTCTATAAAATATAAAATATGAAAGCTATCAAATATGAAGCATACCAGTGTAATCATTATCATTTTAATTATAATTTTATTTCTTTATTGTATTAATTTAACAATAACATCAAAGATTTTGCGAAGCAAAGATATAACACTCCCTATGCATGCAACGTAATTTAGTAATATACCCAACCGCTGCTAGCAGTAGTATCGAAATCACTGAAATAGATTTAGGTTCGGCTCTGTTTGCATACAACAATGTTTTCATTGCTCTATTAAATTACATGCAATATAAATTAGCTTTTACTCACTAAATATATACTTATAGCATTTAAAACATACATATCATATTTGTTTGTTATATATTAGTAATGAACACTTAGTTTTCATCATATAAATATTAATTTAAAGCATATTATTTACCATTTTAAAAGTGTATAGTTAAATACGAATTTACATTATAAACAACACATAGTTCCTAAAAGTAACCCGCTATAGGTGGCACCAGGGTATTTTGTATACAAATTCGAATTACACGATTTCGCGTAAGTGTTATATCTTTCCTTCGGAAAATCTTTGATAACATTAAACATTAAAATTACTAATATATATATATATATATGGGTACTACAAATGGTACACTTAATTTTATTTTATTAACTATTTTAAATATAAAACAACTATATCAATATATATTGTTTTTGAGATAAAAGGTTATTTTAATATCTCAAATATCTATTTTATATTTTTAATATCATACTATTAATATTTCAATTATTTTAACAAAAAAATTGTATAAAATATAAATATTTCAAATTTAAAGACTTATAATTATTATTATTTTCTTCAAAATATGTAATATTTTAAAAAATCAATAAAATAATTTTTTTTAATGTATATAATTTAATTATTAATAAATGAGATATACATTTATTTAGGATTATTTATTTGCTATGATATAATTGTATTTATAAAAATGTGAATACAAATATTATATTATATAATTATATTAATTAATGAAATAAATATAATAAATGAATTATTTTAAAAATAAATTAAATTACATTTTTTAAATTCATTTATTCTTTTAAATATTCTAAATAATATTTGGAAATATTGATATTATATTATAAAAAATGAACTGTAATAAAATCACATACCTGAATATGTTTTGATTTCTTCTCTTTATCCATTCTCTTAACATCAGCAAATATATAAATATATCTCTCCGGGTCGATAGGTAGATCTTTCAATAAAACAAAGAAAATACCTCCCCTTGATCTCTTACGCATTCCATTCTATAATAGTGCGGCATTATAATATTAGGTATTTTGGTAAGATTTATATTATTTTAATAATTAATTATTATTAATAAAAATATAGTGTAATCGATTAAATAATTATGTTAACAAAAATTGTAATACATATTGTAAGGTGATACATGATTTCATTTACATTTAATAGATAACTAATATATACTACAATTCGATAGTGAGGTTAGAAAAACTCTTCATTAAATTTAAATAACTTTGTTGTACATATATAGTACATATATATAAATGTAAAAATAAATTTAAGAATCTATAAATATACACTATATTTTTATAATATATAATATATTTCATTTATAAAATTAGACATAATATGGACATTCATTTTGTGCAGTTATTTCTATAGATATTATGTTTATCAATTATTTATAATTATATTTATATATATATATTTATCATATTATTTTGTTATATATAAAAACATATAATTTATAATAAGTACTAAAATAGTATCTGTAAACAATTTTATATGAACATAAGTAGTTCAACATAATTATTCTGAGTAAAAAAACATCTAATTTAACTTACTAAATAATTATTTATATATTGAGTCATAAATATGCTATTTATGATTATATAAAAAAAAGTAATAAATATAATTAAATTTAAAAAATATGTAATATAGTATCATATATTAAATATATAAGTTATAAAACATTATAAATAAATTTAAACCAGTTATGATGTTATATTATATTAAATAATTAATATTATAATAGTCACTTTTTAAATTTATATTGTGCATGAAAGATATTTTTATAAATCTATAGGGTGAAAAGAAAGTAAGAGTTATGTAATACATATGATTCAATATATGTATGATGTAATACCGCAATCATCATTCCTCCAGATTGCATAATATCTTCAGTACTGTACACAAGACTGATGGCTTTCACTGCGCCTATAACTTCAATTGTTCTAACTGAAATATACATAGATATATATTATTATTATATAATTAATAACTGTAATATATATATATTATTATTATAATTAATAACTGTAATATATATATATATATTATAATTATAATAATTATAAATATTTATTCCACGCAGCACTTTTTTATTAGCTATTAACTTTACACAATCCTAAGCATGATACACAAGTGAAAACAATCATATCCAACTACATTGATGTTCTAATACTGTTTTATTTATAAAGCAAGTATCACATATTAATAAATTATTTTGTTTACCAAATAGTATTTTTTTAAATAGCATTTTATAAATATTAAAAATAAAATTTATTTTATCAATTGAAAATCTGTAAAATGAAATCAATTCAAATGAATTAAATTAAAATCAAATTCAATGAAATGTAACAATAAAATAATGAAAATTATCATTATATTCATTGAATTATTCAAAATTTAACTTATTTTAAATTAAATTAATAATATTCCTATACATTTTATGTATATTTCCTATCCATTGATTATAACGATATATTTTGAGAAACTCTATTATTACAGACCAGTGTAAACATAAAAAAGAAAACTCCAAATAAAAGATCTACCCATGGTCGGTCTTTTTACTTGATCACATCAAAACATAATATAGTTGATAATTTTTCGGTTTCACCCCAGCTTTACTATATCATTCTGAATAATATTAGAATATTAGAAAAATATTCTTAATTTTTCCTAATTTGTATTATTATCTAATTCTAATCAGATATACATATCACAATAACTTATACATATGAGGTAAATAGTGCTCTCTTGTCAAATACATTGATACATTTTATATTAAAAATAAATTACTACATTATGATATTACATAATTATGTGTATTTAAAAATACATCGATATAGTTTAAACATTGTGAATCTTCTAAAGATATTTAATTATCGTTTGTTATCATTATTAATATCTAGGGTAAGGGTAACGAACGCATTACGGAGTAATTATCCTGCGATTCTTCGAGGGCTTCGAGGAAAGCTTTCGCCATTACTTCGGGGGCATCATCATCTTCGCACTGCAATGTGAATCCATGCCTCTTTTTCACCATCTCATTGAGACCGTTTATCTTCGTCTGGACAGAACCCTTCTGTTGATTGCTTCTTCCCTGTTCTCGGCTAGGGTAGGGCGAGAAGCGTATGGCCTTTGGCTAGTGATGTAGGTGATAATGTAGTAGTAGTGATGGTGGTAGTAGTAGTAGTAGTAGTAGTAGTAGTAGTAGTAGTAGTAGTAGTAGTAGTAGTTGTAGTAGTAGTAGTAGTAGTAGTAGTAGTAGTAGTAGTAGTAGTAGTAGTAGTAGTAGTAGTAGTAGTAGTAGTAGTAGTAGTAGTAGTAGTAGTAGTAGTAGTAGTAGTAGTAGTAGTAGTAGTAGTAGTAGTAGTAGTAGTAGTAGTAGTAGTAGTAGTAGTAGTAGTAGTAGTAGTAGTAGTAGTAGTAGTAGTAGTAGTAGTAGTAGTAGTAGTAGTAGTAGTAGTAGTAGTAGTAGTAGTAGTAGTAGTAGTAGTAGTAGTAGTAGTAGTAGTAGTAGTAGTAGTAGTAGTAGTAGTAGTAGTAGTAGTAGTAGTAGTAGTAGTAGTAGTAGTAGTAGTAGTAGTAGTAGTAGTAGTAGTAGTAGTAGTAGTAGTAGTAGTAGCAGCTCACATATACAAACCACAGCAGTAGATTTCAAGCCGTTTTTAATGCTATATTCAGTCATACAGTCAGCCCAGACGTTATTCTTCTTAAATATCTTCTTCACCCCCGCTGCTGCCACCTGGGGCTGTTTCTGTACAACTTCGCGTTCGTTGTCAGACGAACAGGAGGAGAGCTGGTCGGGGATTTCCCTACCATCAGCGGATCGTTTGGGGGCAGTACGTTTCAATATTCCTATGGGAGAGAGGGGTTTTGATGCTTAGAGACTTTGGCGGTAATGTATGGGGGTAGTATGCTCACTCTTCTTACGAGAGAGAAGGAGGTGGTGGTGTATGGGGGTATTATGCTTCACACTTCTTACGATAGAGAGAGGTGGTGATTTATGGGGGTATTATGATTCACGCTTCTTACGAGAAAAAGGGACAGAGATATGGTTAGGGTGGGTGTGGTATACTTCACTATTCTTACGAGAGAGGTGGCGGTGATGGTGGGTGTAATGCGAAGGTCGTGCTTACAGGAGTAACATATACATACGTATTAAGCCGATACCACACTTGCGAACACTCACAAATAGGTTTGTTATTTAAAGAACGCGCTTATTTTTCGTGAATGTTCACAAATTCACAAGTATGGCCTCAGATTTAGGCTGATGAAAGTAATGTTTACGAGAGTGGTCAGTACTACGTGAATAACACTTACTTATGATCTACGAATGAACTATACACATCCGTAGATATACGTATACGTGTTTACCATATTAGTTTAGATGATGACTGGTATAGAGAATACATTTGATCTAAATGTGCGACTTAATAACTACGATTGTTGCGTGTGGGTGTTTATTAAACAGTGTTTGACATTCCTTACGTATGGATGTACGAACAGACTCATTTGAATTAACGTCGTAGTTGTTCGCTGATAATAATTAATTAATTTAATAATTTTACCAAAATGAAATACAAAATTAAATTAATTTTCTATCATTCAGTGATCCCCAATAATCGTCAGTTGGAACGATTAAATATTATCTACTAAAATAATAAAATATAAATCATATAGTTGTGAATATATCATTAAGCAATCTTGATAAGTCGAATAGTCCTTCTATACCAACCTAGGTGTTAACATCTAATCTGAAATTATATATATATATTATATTAACTTTTTGCCTGTTCTTTAATTTGATTTTTCATTTGGTCCTCATTAATATTTCCAATTTCCTATGCAATTAATATGTTTAGATAAAGCATATTATTTTTGATTCTTTAAGAGTATAATTATTATATATATATATCGATATAGATATATCAAATATATATATATATATTTAATATTAATATAATGAAATAACAAAATATTAAGTAATATTTTAATATTAAGAAGTAGTATAATATAATTATTATCTTACAAAATAAAATCAACCTTTCTTTTTTTTCTTAATTTCCTTATTTCATAACAACAACAATATATATATTTTTACTTATTATTTAAATACCTTATTAAATATTATTTAAATACCTTATTTAAAAATGTCAATGATATTTATTTTAATTTGTATATAACTTATTGTTACTAATAATTTATTAGTAATACAATATATAACAAATATTGTTATTATATTGTTCATATATAATTTTATAAATTTATTACAATTTTTATTATTAATAAATTAATATAATATTTGTTTATCATTAAATATGTCTCATATATATATATCTCTTTTATGTAATTATCTATATTTAATATAACTGAGTTGTGCATTATTACTATAAGTTTATATTACTATCAAAGATTTTCCGAAGGAAAGATATAACACTTACGCGAAATCGTGTAATTCGATTTTGTATACAAAATACCCTTGTGCCACCTATAGCGGGTTACTTTTAGGAACTATGTGTTGTTTATAATGTAAATTCGTATTTAACTATACACTTTTAAAATGTTAAATAATATGCTTTAAATTAATATTTATATGATGAAAACTGTGTTCATTACTAATATATAACAAACAAATATGATATTTATGTTTTAAATGCTATAAGTATATATTTAGTAAGTAAAAGTTAATTTATATTGCATGTAATTTAATAGAGCAATGAAAACATTGTTGTATGCAAACAGAGCCGAACCTAAATCTATTTCAGTGATTTCGATACTACTGCTAGCAGCGGTTGGGTATATTACTAAATTACGTTGCATGCATAGGGAGTGTTATATCTTTGCTTCGCAAAATCTTTGTTACTATTAAGTAAGTAAGTTTATGTTTACAATGAATCATAACATATTAATCATACAGTATAATTAATTAGCATTGATGACACATGTGTCAATTTATTAATTATTGAATACATAAAGCTGTGGATGTATATATTTGTTTGTGTCTTATTTACAATTGTTTATTAAAATAGAATATTACCGTTAATAAATAGTTAATAGTTAATTTTTAAAGGGAGAACATGAAATATAAAGTATAAAGAGGAAAGCTATTATTTATTAGATAATAGGTTAAGGGTATGTATGAAGTTTTGCTATTTTGTAATGGCTAATAACTTTTTTATATAGATTATTTTTGTATTATTTGTTTTCATCTATCAAATCAAATCATCTTTACATTATATTTACAATTGATTATTTTGTATATATTTCTATAAAATTGTTATATATAAATTTGTGTATGTATTTTTTAATACTTAAAAAAAAAAATATATATATATGAAAATTGTATAGGAATATATACAATACAAAATAATCAATAGTAAATATAATGTAACTAAGTATTATAGTTAAATAAAAAATAATAATAAAGACTAATCATAAATAAAAAATATATTAGCCTTTAAAAAATAGTCATTTTGCCTATCTTTTACATATAAACTCGTGAATTTTACATGTCCCCCTACGATAAAGAATATAAGAATCAGAAAGGAACCCTCACTTAATAATAATATACATCTACCTACTCTCTCTTAACTTAAATTAAATCATCATTCAATATTTGGCTGATTTCTAAAAATATTATTTAGATTATATATATATTTTGAAATGTATTTATAATGATAATGAACTTTTTCTTATTTATTTACACGTAAACGGACACATAATTTATTGACACAATAGTACCTATAGGTGCTCCTTAACCAAAATTACTTTATTTTATGTTATTCTCAACAGATCAGACAATCAGGCTACATTTATTTACTAATTACCATCCATACTGAACTTCATAACCTACTAATGATAAAATATTCTGTCCTGACTGAACCCTCCTTTCATCGGGAAAAACTTTGAAAGCGACTTTACTCAGTTTTCGCTAGCCTCCTCTGGAACCAACTCCTATTTAAAACCATTAATACCTTTACTTAGCAAAGTTTACTACATTTAAGAACTTTCCCTTTCCCATGATATCTAAATTTAATCATATTCTTTTTCGCCATTTTTAAATTGTGTGTACTATTTATCAATATTATTGTCTATCTACTTTATTATTTATTGCCACTATAAGTATTTTATAATTAATTAGTAATAAAATGATCTATCTATAAATATATTTGAATTGAACATTTTATTTTTAGACAAATAAATTTAAATTAATAATATAAATTTTTAATATTTATTTTAGAATATTAGATTTTATGTAAATAATGTATAATAATATTGTACATTTAATTATAATTTATTAATTTAATGTATGTAAATATCAATGCAAAATATTAATCATTGATTTCAATATGATATCGAATGTAATATATAACTATAAAAAAAGAGAAATCATGTACAAATAAATATAACAACAAATTTATAAAATATATATTATAATAAAAACAATGGTTTATTATAAATAGAATATTAATAAAGTACATTTGCACATCACACTATATCACTACTAAAATACAAAGTTACAAACTTAACGTCATCAAACATATCATAGGGTATAATGTATATTTGTTTTTTAGTTATGGTTCATCAGCTCCCCTTTCATTTCCTTAATCATATTTTCTTTTTGCTGCTATAGAGAAGAAGTTATTAATATTTGTATAGTTTTATAATTGAGTATAATTATAATCACTATTATAATTATAAATAATATCTAATATAATTACAAATATATATTATATTATGATTTTATAAATCAATTATAATTAATTGTAATTATTTTAAATCAAGTTATAATTATTTAGCCATTTATATTAACTATATATATATATATATATATATATATATATATATATATATATATATATATATATATATATATAAAGTGTTTATAAATTAAATGTAACTTATATTATACATATTATATAATTTTATAATAAAAAAATATCATTTCATATCAAATTTCTAATTAATAATACCAATATATGAATATTCATAAAATGATCACAATAATTATTTTCCCCATTTCATACGTAATTAATATATACAATATAATCTATGTAATATAAAATATCAATACAATTTATATATTGAATTTATTGAATAATATTATATAATGGTATAGGTGCAGTAGAGTACCAAAACCAAAAGAGTACTTAAAAATATTAATCTCCAGATGACATTTTATATGGTAATCGATCATAGATTTAGAGTACCACTGGTATTATAAATGTGAATATATTTAACATCTTTGTGGTAATCAAAGAGTATATAAATAGTTTTTAATTAAATTTAAAATGATTTTTCAAATGGGAATAATATTAATAAAATATAATATAATATATAATATATATAAAAGGTTATAAATATAAATATATTTATTATTTATTTCCCCCGTATCATACATTAATATATAGTCTATGTAATCTATGTAATATCAATACAATTAATATATTGAATATATTGATTAATATATATGATATATAATATATAATGGTATAGGTCCATAGGGTAACCACAAATATTAATAACCAGGTGGGGTTGGCAACCAAATGGTAAAAAAAATTTTAAAATAAGAATAATTATTATTATGGATAATTAAAAAGGAGAGTATAAGGCTGCGTATCTATAAAAGTAAAATTAGGTTTCGTGTCTGTCATCACCTATCTGACATACATTGCAGAGTTTTAATAGGCATGTTTTACAGGTGAAAGTCACATGGTTTTTCAATTGAAAATGTGAACAAAAATTGAAAATGTATAACGGTTAAAATATTGATAAAATGTGATAATCAAATGTGAATTGAATAATATCGAATAATATGTCAATTAAATAGGTATAATGCCTATAAACAGTTAAAATAAGTCCAATAATTTAAACAATAGTCAATTATAATTATTATTTTGTAAACAGATAATTATTAATATGAAATTGAATATTTAATTAAAATTAATATATAAATTTTATTAAATGTATTATAAAATGTATTATATTATAAAATTAGTTGTTAAATATATAATAGATTATTATACTAACATAAACAATAATATAATCAAATATTGACTTGTTAATAGATATAATAAATATAATAATAAATTATAAACTATTTTATACAAATTCAATTGTAATTTCAGCTGTACAAATACAAGATTTGAACGAATATTTATCTATATATCGAATATAATATATGGATATCTATCGCTGATATATATATATATATATATATATATATATAATTAAATACAATACTAACTTTTCATCAACATTAATTAAATCATTTATATAATGAAATTTAATTAAATTGTAGGTAAATCATTATAATTATTCTTATTGTAATAATAATTTTAATAAATATATATATATATATTGGTTTTTGTGTATTCATTCATTAATATTATATACTATCATATGTATCCATATTGATACAATACAATAATGGAAATTTTCTAATTATTTGTTAATATTAATAGATTCTTAATAGATCTATGTATTTAACATAGTACATTATTGGTAACATAACATCAAATTCAATATAATATTACTCTATAATCAATTATATTATATATATTGTTGACTATAATAATACCTATTGAAATGATCAATGTATAATTTTATATATAGGCATTATATATACAAATATTATATTTATTTCTATTGTTATAATACAATAAATTAGGTATAAATTTTAACATATAAAATAAATATAATGTCATCATTTAAATAAAATGTAATATTGTATTCATTATTCATATACAATAATATATAAGTGTAACACATTACTAATTGAATTTATAATTAAAGTGTAGTCTTATTATAAACAAATATTCAATTACTTAATGTATTGTACTATGTAAATATTAATATATATATTGATCACTATATTTAATATAATATTAATGTATTTATATTTTCTAAATATTAAGTATTATTACAAATTATTAATTCAATGATATAATTTAAAAATTCAGTTTTTATGTATCGAGATAAAAAAAAGTTAAATAAATACTACATATAAATAATTTTATATTAAATCTTTTATATAAAATGCATATTCCTTTGCCAATTTTTAATTGCGTACTATTCAAAAATAATTACCATTATTATATATATTTTTTAAAATATATTAAGAACTATTCAAAAATTAACGGAACGTGATATTGACATTTAAAATGAATGAAATAGCAGCATAAGTTATAACTTTAAGTTTTTAATTATCATAAAATAATTTCATGTTATTCTATTTGCTATTGGTATCATCCTTTATTTGTTTTTAATGGAATTTAATAAATATTGACTTTTGCATTTCTTATTTTTATTTTAATTAATGCAAAACCTCGTCATAAAATAATATATATAGCAGTTATATTTTTATTTTTAATATGGATAAATATACTAATGTATAAATTATAATAAATACAACTTTATACAAGTATATAAATATTGGTATATTTGTTTTAAAAACAAAACTTATGTATGACTAGCACTGGTAGTCACTACTGTAGTAGTAACTGGGGAGTTTATTCAAAATTAATATCGATTACGATTTAGATAGTTAATATATAATAGATTAATCGTGATCATAGTAAATTGTAATCATAGCATTGTACCATTACATAACTTCTATAATTGGTATAGCTGTTTTCGAATCATATAGTTATATTAGTAAAATATTACTATTATTAATAGTAATAATAGTTTTAGGCCAACATACTATTGTGTTAACAATATTATTGTGCATTGCAGTGTACTTAATTTCAATGTAACCCTATACAATTATTATTGAGATTTATTAATGCGGGGTTGGGTTTAATTATGTGTTCAAAAATTATTTTCTTTAAAATATAAAAATATAATTCATAATAAGATCATATTTCATTCAGGTTTAACTAGATGTGCCTTAGCTATGCATTATAAACATACTCCTGTACTATATATAATATAAATTATTGTAATATTTATTATACACAAAATTTAGAAGCCCATATCACGGTATTTTTATTTACACAATTTAATATAATGAGTTAACTATTGATATATATATATATATGTACTATTTAAAAAAAATAGTACAATTAGGTTAAATTTTCTTAAATTTTCTTAAATATTTCTAACTATTTTAAATGTAACTATATCAATAAATTCAATATATTTCAATATATATCAATATATATATATATATATATATATATATATATATTATATTATACAAATAATAGCTATTTGAATATCTCAAATATATATTTTATATTTTTAATATCATACTATTAATATTTCATATATTTTAATAACAACACATATATAAAAATATATGTTCCATATCTAATTTTAATGACTTATTATTGTTATTTATTAAAATAAATCTTGTATTATTTAAAAAAATCAATAAATTAATTATTTTTAATACATATAAAAAATTTATTATTTTCAATAATTTAATTAGTATTAAATGATATATACATTTATTTATGATTATTTATTGTTTATGGTATAATTTTATTTATAAAAAATTTGAATAAAAATATATAATAAAAATTAATTAGTGAAATAAATGTAATATATGAATTATTTATTCTTTTATATATTCTAATTAACATTAAGAAATATTGATATCATATGATAACAAAAATTAATATGATTACATACCTTAAGATATTTTGACCTTTTGTCTTTACTTAGTTTCTTAAAATCAGCAAATATATAAATATATCTCTCCGGGTCTATAGGTAGATCTTTCAATAAAACAAAGAAAATACCTCCCCTTGATCTCTTACGCAATCCACTCTATAATAGTGGCATTATAATATTAGGCTTGGTAAGAATTATATTATTTGAATTAATATATATAATAATCGATTAAATAATTTGGTTAGTAGGTATGTGTAATACATATTTTAATGGGACATACGATACCGATATAGCCATTTCATGTATTTGTATGTTAATAGATACTAAATATATACTACCATTCTGAAATTATTTTAGATAAACTAATCAGTGAATTGAACTAATTGTATATGTACTATATAAAGGATATAAGCTACGATACATAAATGCATTATTTGTATAGTTACGATATATATTGATCTTCACATATAAAAATAAACATAAAAATGGAAATTAATTTTGAACAGGTATTTGTTTATTAAATTTCTATATATATATTTCGTTATCAATTATTTCTAATTATATTTATATACTTTTATTTATACATCTGTTTTTTAAATGTACCAATCATCGATATATAGAAAGTGGATGAGCAATTTACGTACGGAACGCATGTAAAAGATATATACGCGATTATCATCTTCTTAAAATAACGAAATGGTATCGGTGATGTTCATTGAATATGAGTCATATTATATAGGTCATATATTAAAACTGTAGGATTTTCATAGAAATAGATAGAATTATATCTTCAATTCAAATATTTATATAATACAATTATAAGGAATGTTGATATATTGTATTATATATATATTGTTAAACTACTTTTGTTAGTACAGAAAGTACATTAAACTTAATCATAATTATCAATATAAATATAAATAAATAATCATAATTTGAAATTTCAGTAGGTTACTACTGCAAAACCTCTATCGCAAAGTTCTATATACTACATTTAATTGCTTACCCACTTTCATTATATTGATAGTAACAAAATAAATTATTAAGTCAAATGTAATAGTTTTATCTATAATAATAAGCATATGTATATGTAGTAAAAATAATTATTCTGAGTATTCCGTGTCCTACTGATTAAGCAGTATGTGTCAGACACACATTTGTGTCAGTAGTTCAATATGATTATGTAATAATATATAGTGATATATATATGCAATATGTGACATGAGCATGATCTGTAAATCATCAAATGAATGTTAATTAAATTTCAAAAAATATACACATATATATAGAAGCTATATATTATCGAATTAAAATTCAATGAAATAAACGATTATAGATATAACTACCTGATAAATATGGTAATGTTAATTACCATGGATATTCTATAATAACACATATATATAATATCTACTAAATATTTAATTAAATATTTATAATAAATTTGAAAAAATGTATTCATAAATATATTTAATAATGCCGAAAAGAGTTAATATATCTAGGATAAAAATTAAAAACACTGTTAAATAATTAAAATGAATTAAAAACTGGAGATTATTAATAATATTTATAAATTATATTCAATGTTGAACATTTAAAAATTATAATTAAACTAAATATTATATATTGAATATATATATAAAAATATACAATATATAATATGCATTTTAATTATAATAATAATTGTGTGCGTTCAGTTGGCTTATTTAAATAATTGTGCAAATAATAGCTCTATAACCATAACATAAAATAAATGTAATTTTAAAATTTGAGATATTTGAACCATAGAACTTCGATATAGCTCTATTACTTGTGCACTTGATTGAATATGATTATTATTATAATTAAAGTTAAATTATATTATTTACATATATATATAAAAAACTATGATTACAACATAATAGAACATAACTATGTGTATATATTCAATATATAATATTTAGTATAATTATAATTTTTAAATTTTCAACATTCAATACAAATATAATATTGTTATATAAATTATTACAATTACAGACTAGATTATAATTTATAAATAACCTCCAATATTATATCCATTATTTTATTATTTAAAATTTTTTTAAATTATTTATTGAAAGATATATTAACTCTTTTCGGCATTATTATATATATTTGTCAAATAAATATTTTAATTAATTAATTTCAATTATTAATTAAAAATAATAAATAAAAATAAACATAAATAAGTTATGTCAAATAAAATATAATTTGTTCAATTTATTAAACATACTAAGTAATAATCTATGATAAATTGAACAAATCATATATATATCTGAATTTTTAGATAAAATCATAGATTTATTCCAGTGAAATAAACTATGTGACTCTAAATATATAATTTTTAAAACATTATAAATAAATGTATACCTGTTAGCATGTTAGATTACACCATGAATAATATATTTTATAATAGCGGATAAAGCTAAATTTTCAAAATACATCATAATTGTAATGAATGAAACAGCAAAATTAATGTAGTTATATCAATATAGTTTAGATAAATAATTAATTAAATATCGCAAAACTATCACAACTATATTATATACTAAATAGAGCTTGTGTGCTATTCTTAACTTAATATGGAAGAATATTATATTGAATAAAATATTTGTTGAGTGAAATCTAATAATAATTATGTAATACGTATGATGTAATATGTATGATGTAATACCGATATCATCATTCCTCCAGATTGTATAATATCTTCAGTACTGTACACAAGACTGATGGCTTTCTCTGCGCCTATAACTTCAATTGTTCTAACTGAAATATATATGTAGATATATATTATTATAATTAATAACTGGAATATATATATATATATATAAATTATAATGATGCTAATTTGAAATATGTATTCCACACAGAACTTTTCATTAGCTATTAACTTTACGTAGAATTAAGTATGGCATCCAACTCAAGTAAAACAATGAAGCCAATGTAAACAATCATTTCTACTATATGTATTAAATTGATATTCTAATACTTGTACTATAACTGTATTATTCTGAATAATATTGCAATATAGTAAATATACTCAATTTTAAAACATAATCAAATGATTACCAGAATTATACACCACAACTTATACAAATAGTTGGCAAATAATTATTTCTTTAAAATAAAATGTTAAATTTTGCATTAAATAAATGACCGTATTGTAATATTACATAATTCCGTATATTACGAGATAAAATCTATATAATAGATCGATATATTTTCAAATTATTTAATGTATCTCTTTAAAAAATGTAATTATTGTTCATAGCCTAGATGTAGGTATTAAGATCCATGATAAGGGTGAGGGTGAGGGTGAGGGTAAGGGTGAGGGTGAGGGTGAGGGTAAGGGTGCGGGTAAGGGTAAGGGTGATGGTAAGGGTGAGGGTAAGGGTAAGATAAGGGTGAGGGTGAGGGTAAGGGTGAGGGTAAGGGTGAGGGTAAGGGTAAGGTAAGGGTGATGGTGAGGGTAAGGGTGAGGGTAAGGGTAACAAACGCATTACGGAGTACATATCCGCTGATTCATTGAGGGCCTCGAGGAAAGCTTTCGCCATTACTTCGGGATCATCATCATCTTGGCACTGCAACCTAAAGGTACGTGTCTTAGTCACGATGTCATTACGGCGACCTATCCTCGAGTGGATGGAACCCTTCTGCTGTTTACGACGCTTGTTCTGTTCTGTAGACTTGTTTCTCGCAGCTGTTGATCTCGTAGAATAGGGAGAAAAGCGTTTCGTTTGATTCGTTTTCTAGTGATGTAGGTAATGGTAGTAGTAGTAGTAGTGGTGGTGGTAGTAGTAGTAGTAGTAGTAGTAGTAGTAGTAGTAGTAGTAGTAGTAGTAGTAGTAGTAGTAGTAGTAGTAGTAGTAGTAGTAGTAGTAGTAATAGTAGTAGCACACACATGTATACCAACCACAGAAGTAGACTTCAAGCCGTCATTAATAGTATCCTCAGCCATACAGTCAGCCCAGACGTTATTTCTCTTAGTCCTATTCCTGGCATCCACCTGGGGTTGTAATTTATCAGTGATTTTATTCATAAGATCATAAGTTCACATTGCAAGATATATAGATATGATGTGACAGTATTTAGGTAATACACATATATATTGGTTCAATATCATAGAGTTTCAAAAAAAATAATATTAATCTCAGAATTTCACTATGCATGAGCAATTTCATTGTTTGTTTATAAAGAGATTTTTTTGAATTTTAATAATTTTATTTCTAATTTAACGTAATAGATCTCTGTAACAATACACTTTTAGTCTCTTTAACAACAATTAAATGAGAAAACTTCAGCTCCAAATATTTAGATGTTTACCATAACTTTCATTAATTGTCAACGTATTTAAAGAAAGAAAATGGTGGTCTTCAAGTCACCATCACGATCGTTGATGAGTGATGGCTAAATAAATATATATATATATCTGGTCTGAGTTATATGTATATAATATATTTTTCTAATAGATAATATTAATATATTGTATCACTAATTACAATATTAGTTCTTGGATAATTAATTAAATAGAAATTTGATAATTAATAAAATATTTCTATCTATATAAAAAGTCTCCACACTTAGCTCACTTTGATTAGTTATTAAAACTCTACAGAAAAAATGATCAGTTATTAGAGATTTTTAATAAAATTAAAGATATTTCATAGTATTATCATTTTTTAAGCAAAATTGTTATATATTATAATTAATGAATTGGTTTTTTATCATAAATAATATAAAGTTATCAAATATAATGATTCTGTAAACAATTCAGAGAGGTTACAAATTATTCTGGAAATTCCTAGAAATTAAAAAATATCACAGAAATAATTTTATTTTGTAATATAAAACTGACATTTTAATAGGTAATAATTTATACACATTACACATATTCTAAATATTTCATGAATATAGCTTTATTATAAATATGAAAAATACACATTTCTTTTAATATTTATTATATTTTATAAAATAAAATTTTACCAGGAACACATTGGTCCAATATTGAATCAAATTGAAACAATGTATTTGTAAGTATACTCAATACCCATATATGTAGAGTGTTATTGTACATTGTACAATGTACAATGTATATTGTAAACCATGAGACAGTCAAATCTTAGGCTGCGGTTCTACAAAAGTAGAATTAGGTTTCGAGGCGATCGTCACCTTTACATTACAACGCTTTAAACCTCATAATGTAAGAGACGATGCACACCCTGAAACCTATCTCAACTTATGTTGACCCGTACCGTCGCCGTACCTGTCTAGCGTCGGTATCCCGCGGAGTCGGACCACTGAAGTCCCTGGAGATCAGTCGCAATACTTCGGGTTCGCTGTCTCCTTCGCCGTCAGATGAACTGGAGGCTGAGGAGGAGGAGGACTGTTCGACTATCTCTCGCCCGTCGGCGGCTCTTCTGGGCTGCGTCCGCTTCACTCTTCCTTAGGGAGAGAGAGGCGGTGGGTGTTGAAAGTGTACGCGAGTCAGCGTAACTATGAAAGTCTGATCACGAGAGTGAAGAGTATCGAGAGAAAACTAACGAAAGTGACGCTTATAAGAATAAGGCTTACGAATTAACTATACACATCCGTAGCTAAAGGTATACGCGTTTATCGGAATACCGTAGCAGTTTGGATAATGAGTCATCTGACTGATGACTGGTATAGAGAATACATTTGATCTAAGTGTGTGACTTATCAACTGAGATAGTTTTGTGCGGGTGTTTACTAAATAGTGTTTGAAACCCATTACGTATGGATGTACGCTAGGACTCATTTGAATTAACGTCGTAGTTGTTCGCTGATACTAAATTAATAATTTAACTAAATTAATAATTTAACTAAATTAATAATTTAACTAAATTAATAATTTAACTAAATTAATAATTTAACTAATTAAATGATTTTCAAAATGAAATACAAAATTAAATTTATTTACTATTATTCAGTGATGGATAATCATCGTCATTATGATAATCAGTTGGAACGATTAAATATTAAATATATGCAATCTACTAAAATAATATAATTATATCATTTAGATTATCAATTTTAGAATATATATATATATATATATTTACTTTTTGTATGTTTTTTAATTTGATTATTCCTTTCATCATCTTTAATATTTCCAATTTCCTATGAAATAATTATTATTAGATAAAGCATATTATTTTGGATTCTTTGACAATAAAATTATTATTATATATAAATAGATATATCAAAAATATATATTGATTATTAATATAATGAAATAAAAGAAAAGAACATTAATACTACAAATTATATTAAAAATTACATTATTATTATCTTAAAAAATAAAAGCAACCTATATTTTTTCTTAATTTCCTTATCTTATAACAATAATATATATATATATATATATATATATTTGTACTTACTATTTATTTAACTGTTCAACATATTATAGATCTTAATGAATTATTTACTATTGTTTAATTTATTATTTAAATACTTTATTAAAAATTTTCAATGATATTTATTTCAATTTGTTTTTTTTTTATTTAAATTTTAACCATATATTTGTATTTTACCTAACATTTGTTGATTTTTATTTTACAGTAAACTATAAATCTATGAATTTTTATAACAATTTGGTTAGTAATAAAATATGATGGTTATATAATGTATTCTTCATTTTTCATATTTACTTTTATAAATGTATTTCAATTCTAAAAAAAGTTATCATTATTATTATCACTAAATTAATATCATCTTTTTTATATTATCAAATATATCTGATATATATATATATCTATTTTATAATTATCTAATTTTATATAACCAAGTTATACATAGTCTTACCAAGTCCTTGGTCTTATTTTATATTTATGTTACAATTAATTAACTAATATATAAATAATTATATAGAAATAATATATTTATAAAAATAAAATAGATATATTTATTTATTAATATGATTGTATAGATTGTAAATGATCTTGTGTCATATTAAATTCAATAGAATCACAATTTTATATAGGAAATAATATTATATGATATGATTGAAAACTATGCAAACTGAATATAGCAGCAGTGTTTTAATAAACAAAAAAATTAAAACAAATAATTGATATAAGCCCTTGCTTTTTCTAATCAAAGATATGTCATTTTATATATTTAAGTGAAACAAATTGTAATGCTGAAAAGTTTGAAATGTATGTGAAAATGCTATCTTTTTTAATAATTTCAATAGTGAATTAAATATTATTTATACTGAAAAATACTTAAATAATATTGTTATTCTTTAGATATATTTCTATAAATTATAAATTTATAAATATTTAAAAATATTATTATTATTTAGTATCTATATATTATTATTGGATCATATCGAATATATCCATTGTTTGTTTTGATTACGATTGCCGAAGTCAAAATTAAAATATTTAACATGTATCGATGTATACTTTAAAATTATAATAGCAACTTAATAAGTTATATATACCTTATAAGATGTATACAACATATGGTTTTCCACATAATTTTATCATGTATACTAGTGTTTAAAATTTAAAACGAGTATTTTGAATTTGAATCGAAACCACAACAAATATGCGCCATATTCGATACAGACTTATTATTCTTATCGGGTAAGTTATTCGTATTTTAATAATTTATTACTTAAAATATGTCATATTAATTTAATATTATTAAATTAATTTAATAATTAAATATAGATATTTTACAAAATATAGATTTTTTATATTCATAAATCATTTATTAAATGTATTAACATTCTATATAAAATAATGTGTTGGTTCTATTAAATTAATAATTAATAATACTATTATTAATAATATTAATACTATTAATACTAGTATTATAGAATCTATTTAATTAATAATTTAAAACATTTACAAAATTATTTTGTACATCAAATTAACTTAACATTATTTTGAGTGTATTTTATGTTGTTATTTTGACAATAACAACATAAAATACACTCAAAATAATGTTAAGTTAATTTGATGCTGTATTCGTCTAATAATAATTCGTCAAATAAGTAGATAAAATATAAATACAAATATACCTAATTAGTGTATTTAAATACAACAATGCTTAGATATAAACTTTATAATAAAAGCTCTAACTAATGATTAATAGTTAAATATGATTATCATAATGACAACTCTTCTCGGAGGAATTAATTCATTAAATATTTAATGTATTTATTGAATCGTATATAATTATAAAATTATTTAATTAAAAACCTGATCATCGGATACAATCTCACCTTCTTCTCTAGAAATATCCATATTCATGATTTATATGAATTTCAACTTTAGTTTTATAATAAGATTATTATTTACTAATAATATAATGTGTGTTTAAAAAAATGCATTAATATTACAGGATAATATCTATTGCGCTATTGGTTATATTAATTTGCAAAGATATTTAATTAACATTATTTCTGAATACAAGTCGTTTCGCCAGCAAACAAAATTCGATTATCCTCATACAAGTATATTCGCCTGATGAAAACCAGGACCTCCTATAAACAGGGATAACTCCCTTCTATAACATCATAGAGCTAGAGAGAAATTTCTCTCTAGCTCTATGTATAACCTAGAGGTTATTGAAGGTATTGCTATAACCTCGACGATATAGGAGGTCTTGTGAAAGCAGGTGAAAACATTTATTAAAATATATTTCTTAGTGATTTTTTTGAAGTTTCTATTATAAAATGTTTTCTAAAGGATTATTAAAATGTATATTATAGTTTAATATATATATATATATATATATATATATATAACTTATCTAGATAACCTATGTTAATAGTAAAATCAATTGTATTATAAATTATATTTTATAATATAATATGCAATATTATATTATATTGAATATAGATAAATAATATATATATATATATATATAAATTTATGTACCATAAAGCGATCGTTAACTTATTTTTCTCCCAATATCTCCCAGTATATATACTATAGGTATGAGAGGCGCTACAACATGGGGACGGGGGGATATGTCCCCACCTCCCACTTTAAAATCTAGGGGGACCTCCTATAGGAGGTCCATATATGAATTGACCTCCACCCCCCCCCCAATTTTACCACAACATTAATTTTGATTGGTTGGTCCCCCTACATTCAAAATCGTTCGAGAGCCCCTAATAGTTATACCTAGGTTATGTAATGGTGTTTTCAATAACAACTTGTTTACATTAATTTACTCTCTGATTAATCGAATTAGCAACCAATATAATCATACCATGATACCTAATCACTTATTTTACAGTTTAAAAATTTCCAAAAACTATGACATTATTATAATCTACCGTCTTATTTCATCAATGTTCTCTACTAGGAAATCTACCATTTTATATAATTAATATTATTTCAGAATAATCAATAGGTATATATATACCTACTTTATACCAATCATTTACAAATGATATATATATATATATAAGACCATTAATTAATTTTATAAAATGTGTCTTAAAATATTATTTAGAAGTGATCTTATATAATTAGGTATAAATAAATGATCGGCTCTCGTTAAAACCATGGATGCCTTAACATGAGAGCGGCTTCGAAGGGACATTAGATCCATATATGGTTATAAGTGAAAACTTCATCTAAGTTCCTGGATGGGATGAAAGGACTCCACCAAATAAAAATAACAAAAAATAACAAATATAATATACTGACAGTCATTATTTTGCTTGCCAATTATTATAATGTAGTATAAGAACAATACAAATATGGTAATAGTTATCTTTAATCAACCATTCTAACACCGAAATCATCTATCATCTTTAACAATAGGAAGTCATGGCCAGTTAACTGGTTTTTACAACTGTAATTTTTTGTAACTGTAATTACAACTAGTTATACTCCCTCATTCCATTATCTGCAATCGTGAGATAATAGAAGTCACAAATTTATTAAAAACATACACTCGTAATATTGGAGTAAGTTTTTATGAACCATTTTCATGTATTAACAATAGTATACATATTGAAAATGTCAACCTATAAACGCTACATGCGATATGCAAATTAATACCACATTCAGTATCTATCATCACTATATCTTCCTATACTTAATTATATAAGAATTTCCTTACATTGATTACTATACAAATTGATAACCCAATATACTGTGTAATAAATGTATCAATATATATGTGTACCTACATATTACCAAAGCTTTATTATTACCTTATAAGGTATGTATACATACATCAACAATTAATATTAACATATTTATATTATAATAATAGCAACATAATAGCAGCATAATATACTTTTAAAATTAATAGCAGAATAATAATAGCATAATAGACTATTAATGGCTACATAATATAAGTATAATAGCACAATGTAAACATGTTAGGCTATTAGTTATTCCAAATGTTGATATTATACGGCTATTACTGTTAGCTGGGAGGTCTTGATTAATGAATACGACTGTTTACTTGAAATATCAGTTAGACACGTGATATAGGCTGAAGCTGTCAGTCTAAAGCTTTACATAAGTAATTACTCACATTTGTTATCATAACTTTTGTTAAATATGAATTTTAAAAATACTAAAATATGACATATCTACCCGCTTATATTATATAATTTAATAAGCTTACAATGATACTAATTTTATTACAATAACATCGACATAAAACATCACATTCTAATACACATTCTAATACCTATTAATATGAACTCATATAACTCCAAGGTCTTTGTATTATATAATATAATATATATATATATATATATATCAATTTATAATAATATATATATACGTAGGGGCGTCACAGGATGATTAAAAGTGGGGGATATATCAGACTAATAAATTACTACCCTACTTTGCTAAGAAGATACATCTATAATATCATTTGTTCTATATATATATATATATATATATATATATATATATATATATATATATATATACATATTGTATATAGTTATAGAGCCAATACCTCATATAATCGAGGTTATAAGAGGTATTGATAGAGCTAGAGATCTCTAGATTTCTCTAGATCTATGTATATAGTAGACTTGTATTAGGTTGAACAATATAAATAAATGTTGGATATACTAGTATTAGCTGATACTATACAATGTATAGTATACATATAAATAGCAGAAATATAATATTCATAAAGAATAAAATAATTTGCAAATTATTTTATACATGTAGATCTTAACATTGGGGGGATATTATATATTATACCCACCCCCCCCCAATTTTAAAAGGATGTGGGATGTACATTGTGGGTCATGTACCCATATGCAATACCTCCTATAACCTCGAAGTTATAGGAAGTATTGCCTTATGACGCCCCTATATATAAATATATATATATATCTACTTTTAATTGTAAACGACCACATATGGGATAATTATCAATTCGGTAGTAAAAGTGGGTGGGAGATTACTAACAAATATAGTAAAGTACGAATAAGTAACTTGTTTATATAGAAATGTGTTTATGTTTTACATAGATTTATAGAAAAACTTAGTGCTAATATAAATGTATTCAATGTAGGCTTTATGAAATGGGGATATATATATTTCAAGCCAAATATAACTAAGAAATAAAATATGTAAACTTAATTGTATTACTGGAATAAAATGGGTATTACTATTATATACATGTATTTATTGTATTTAGGAGGAAAGTATTTATGTAGAGATTATTGTTATTTTAAGAGACTATTTAACACATACTCTATTTCTGGTGTATACATGTAAATAGATATTCGAGGGTGCTATTACCAATACCTCACATAACCTGAAGTTGTAGGAGATCTTGTTATAAACAAGACCTCCTATTAACTCGAGGTTATAGGAGGTCTTGCTATAACCTCATATATATATTTCTATATATATAATAATTCAAATTTGCTCCTAATATATATTATGTTATTTACATATATTTCAATTACAAAATCTTTGATTTCCTTTATCCTTGGATTTAAAAAATTAGAGTTTATTTAAATTCAAATTAATCTTAAAATAAATTTTAATAATAATCAATAGTTTATTAATAATCATATACATAGTTTATAATTCAATCTTCAATATTTAAAGTAATATTTATTTGTATAAGCATTAGTTAAAAAAATAGTATCTAATAATGAAATTGTTATCATATTTAAATAGACATACATTATTTTATATAAATAACTTGATTAAAAATGATATTACTAGTATCAATGGATATTTAAAATCAAAACAATTTTTATTTGATATTTGCAAAGTTTATTATTGTTCAGTTACCATGAAATCTACGAAAAGAATAATATGGATCGACTTAGAGGTTATTGAAATATTTATGAAGTTTTCATATCTGTCATTATGATTTATATTTAAATGATATTATTAAATTTACAATTAATAATTTACTCAATTCCACGCGCTTTCAAAATATATTCATATATAAACTTTATAATATAATAAAGAGTTGATATCTGTTTATTTTTTATATTAATGTATAACACATTTATGTGTATATATATAATAATTATATTATATAGTATATATTATATATCTAATAGATAATCTATAATCTAGGTACCATGCTTAGCATGGTTACCATGATGGTACTAGGACCTAGGTTACCTAGTAGGTATACATAATAATTATGATAATTATTATTATAATCATTATGTTATATAAAGAGTATTATAATAGAGTATTATCATAATACTGCCGAATCCATATCAACACAATATTAATATAAACGGAACACGTTCATAACCGGCGCCAAAAATCTATGATTAATACTTTATTCAATATCGGAGCACTCGCTTTCGCAATTGAGACTCCCGCCTCTAGATATAGACGTGTCATAATATATAGATAGTATTTGACCTAGATCGTTATTGCTATATCTAGCCTAAGGTAAACTATAAACCTATGATTCCATATATAACTATAGTCATAATTCCTTTGTTAAAAAACTCGTGAATAAATGTGTGTGTGTGTCACACTGTGTGTGTGTATGTGTGTGTGTGTGTGTGTGTGTGTGTGTGTGTGTGTGTGTATATATAAAGTACGTATCTCTCTCAATATATATACGTTTCAACTCCGAAAGCGTGAGCTGCGATATCGAATAAACTATTAGTCATATATTTTTGGCGCCGGTTATGAACCACAACCATATAAACTATTTAACATATTTATATAATATCGCTTTATATATATGTTAGTATTATACAGTATAATACTTAATTACTTAGTTAGTATAATTTATACTAAGTATATATATATATTAGTATATCTACCACACTAATAACATTCTTGTGAATATATTCAAAAAAATAAAAGTAAAGTACTAAACAACAATTTACATAATTATAACTATAATAATTATATTAATTTTCCTATATCATATAGGTCATATACTTTGTAAATATATAAATATAAACATAGAGTATATTTATACCTTGAGTTTACCTTTATATATTTACAAAGTAATCAACTAATGATTTTACTTTCTTTATAATTTATATACCTATTATTCTAAATCATAAATTCCCTACTAATTATTAACATAATTATTATTACTAGTATTACATTTATTTGTTGTACATTTTTATTCACTATTATTATTTTTGTAACCAAATTGATTAAATCAATATATTAAATTTTTATTTGATATAATTTGTTTGTTTGTATAAATATAGCGAATCTAAATGACATTAACTTCACTTCATATAATCCATTATATCCATATTTCTGAAATATACAATAATTATATATATATATACATATATGTATATATATATTATATATAATATATATATATATATATATATATATATATATATATATATATAGTTTTTAATGAATAAAAAGTAATTCCTAGTACCACTACAAAATAAAATATACTACTACATTAAACTAACATCACTGACCACTACTGACCACCATTACTGACCTTTACTGACCATTACTGACCACTACTGACCTCTACTGACCACTACTGACCTCTACCGGCCACTACCTACTACCACCACCACCGATACCATTGACCACCATTACTGACCACTACTGACCTCTAATTGACACTACCTACCATCACCACCACTGCTACTACTGATCACCATTACTGACCACTACTGACCTCTACTGGCCACTACCTACCACCACCACCACCACCACTACCACTGACTACCATTACTGACCACTACTGACCACTGCAGATGACCGGTCTCGAGCCTAAAACCGATACCATCATGGAGATAGCGTGCATCGTCACAGAACCAGATCTCAGCGTAGTCGCGGAATCGGAAGATCTGGTGATTAGTCATTCGAAACAGGAAATGGATGACATGCATCCGTGGTGCGTCGAACAACATGGCAAGGTTACCTTGAAATAGCGGCATAGGAAAGCCACTCTTCGATTATATACGTGAATTATATCTATTTCAATTATATATATATATGTATATTAATATGACTTTAACTTAATTTTAAACTATTCAACAATAATTATTGTAGTTCAAACTACTACATTTACTATATCTAGGCTGAAGTGCATATACAGCTAAATAGTTATAGAGATTAGTACCTAACTCTCTCTAACTCTTCGACTAAAGCCTTTTTCACTCACATTAATATCACATGATTTTCCACTATTTTTATAGTTAGATATCAGCCGCTTCATGTTATTTCTTTAAAATTAGTATAATTTTCTTCTAATTACTCATCCGATATTTAGTAAATGTTCAATTTGAAGCAGTCGATATCTGGCTATAAAAATTGGGCCCAAATGTTGCCGTGAACACAGCTTAACTCTTAGATAGACACTTAGTCGAGTGCCATTCTCTTTCATACATCATTCTTATGTACTCTCATACATCATTATTATATTGTTATGTACTCTTATTATAAGAGTCTTATATATCATTATTATATATCACTTATTTAATTCTTATACTGCACTTCTTCCATTCTTATACTGCAATTCTCTCAATCTCATACATCATTCTTACCGCTTGCGTCGCTGCCCCCACAGTCTGGACTGACTCAGCAGGCGTTGGACAGTGTGCTAAGTCTGCAAGATGCCGAGACGCAGATCTTAGAGTTCATACGGCAACACACGAAGGCTGGAGAATGTCCTCTAGCCGGTAACACGGTTAGCTTTGGCCGCGTGTTACCGATGCACTGTATAGTAGTACGGTGTCGTCGTCGTGTTCTGTGTGTAATAGGGTACCAGTCATTTCGTATAGATATATTTCATACCAAAAAAAAAGACAATTCATACTATATATATAATATATATATTATATATATATAAGAAAATTTGAGTTTTTATGTGGTAGGAAATGACTTTATACAAATTTACGTTGGTATGAAATGACTGGTATTCAGTAATAGTACCTCATCGGACCTATTAGAACTAGTCCGCCCGCCCGCAATCTATCGTTATGCTTATTTTAAGATGATTCCTAAACGATAATGATTTTAGATTAACTGAACGCCGGAATATACGAATATAAAGGTATGATATTAGAACATTCTGTAAATTCTGACCCCTCTCACTCTATTATTTATTTGTTTGGTATATTCGCATATAGACAATCTTCGTTTGGATGCAACCGGTCGATTATCAGCTGTAGTCTTCGTTAAACGCGCAGCTGACTAATTTTATGTGAAAATTTAAAATAATATATTTACTATCGAATATAGCTACATATTTTATATATACATCACAAGTATAAATCTAATATATTAGTTTATATTTATTTTCAAAAATGTTTATATTTTCTCAAATATTAATGAAAATAAATGACTAATATATATACATATATATAAGCAAAGATTTTTCTTAAGAAAGATATAACACTTGTGTCATTCTATTTGATATACATAAACCATCAGCACCACCTATATAGGGTCAATTTTCGGAATTATGTGTTGTTTATAATGTAAATTCGTATCGAACTATGCACTTTTAAAATGAAAAATAATATGTTTTAAATTATTATTTTTATCATGAAAACTAAGTGTTCATTACTAATCTATAACAAAGCAATAGGATATGTAGGTTTTAAATGATATATATATCTATGTGGCGAGTAAAAGCTAATTTACAAAATAATTTTCTAAAATCTTTGATATATATAAGTTATAAATGGATATGTGTAAGATGCTAATAATTATATATTTTATTCCATTAACATACAAAATTTAACAATTATTTAATAATTATAAATATATTATTTATCATAATATAGTTATTGTAAGTTTATCATAAATAATTGTATATATAGATTAGTACCTAATTGTAATAAATAACTTGTGCTATATTAAGGAAACACGATTCATCTATATTTTTTACATTTAAAAGATACAAAAAAGGACTCGTTTTCAACTAATAAATTAACCTATCATATTTTATTGTTAATTTTATTATTTTTTTATAAATAATATATGTAATAAAATTTATTTTTTTTATCTTATCTTCAGCAAGTTATGCATGTATATTAATAAATTATAAAAAATAGTAAATATTTTGATTTTATAGAATCCCTATATTAACCCTAATTTAAAAAAATGTGTATGTAATTATGATTTTTTGAGACATATATTTATATAAGTCTATATCAATTAATATTACTAAATATACCAATTAAAACAGCTTATATATCATTAATACATTTTTTATTCATATTGTATTGTAGTTGTCAAAATTAGTTTTTATTACAAAATTTATCCATTCATTTTTTAAGTTATATATGTCAACAGAACCTACCAGCTATACATCTATGACTCACTATTATGACTCGCATGCATTGTATATCTTTCATCTAGACTTCTATTTAGCACAATTCCACGTAGTGTTTCGCGTAATCACATCTGTAAGGTTTACGATTACCTATAGTCGGATCTGTATAGTTATTAATGTTGATCATCTAATTATTCTCGCGTAACACATCAACTATTGTCTACTAAACTTAATAATATTGAACGTGAATGCTTGGGGTTATAAGGCTTGATTCAATTCCTTTACACGATGATTATTATTGTGAATAATCTATGTCGCGTAACAGTTCAATCGATTATAATACATGAATGAAGTTACTACGCATACACACACACATATATATAATGATAATCTGATGCTCGAATGCTAGATTTACATGGATAAGATATTCCTGCTGAAGTATATGCCGAAGATTTGCGAACATTTGGATTATCACCTGATAGACGTGTCCACTCTGAATGAACTAGCCAAGTTAGTAGTACTAGTTATGTTCACCAGGTTGCGACTAATTAATGTTTATAGATTTATAAAACTAATAGCTCGGGTTGAATAGTTTCTTATTTAAAAAATATAGTTGTTATAATGTGTTGAATACATGTAATATTTAGATCTAGATTATCCGTAATAAAAATTGAATCAATATAATAATGAATAATTGTCAACCATACATACAATTATTAATAGTGAACGAATATTAATTAAATGGTAAACATTTAAATAATTTTATAAAAATATTAACCATTTATTATAACAAAAATGTTAAATAAAATTGTTAAATAACTGAATTATTATATATAAAATGTCTCTAATATTACTAGATTTTGATAATTTATTCAAAATTTGTGGCCATAATAAATATTCATATTAAAGATAATTATAAATTGAAAACATTGAAATAGGCGCTGGAATCCCGAGGTAAAATCTGCAATACCTAAGAAATCCAACGATCATAGGTAATAGTAAACTTTTATAATTATCCTACTCTATCTAATGAATGATCGTAAGAGAAAGTAGTATGACTATCATATGTGTATCGCATGTATTACAACATAGTATTAAATAGTAAATACTAATGTATAAAACAAGAGTAATATTTTTGTACACGATTTAAATAGTTCTATAACAATTATATTATATTTAATCAGAGTATATAATAATATACACATACTTTATACATATACAGGTATATATATTACAACTACTATAATGACATTATTTTCAGTGATTTATTACTAAATATAATATGCCTACCCAACCATGTTATACATCAGTACATTTGAATATTGTATACATTACGCTTCATAATCAAAATGTATTGTTTTGTAGAGCTCTGACAGACATCAGGTGTAGTGTGGCATTATTGAAATATTACAAAGAAAAGTTTATAATCAGCCAGGAAACAGCTGTACAAACGAGCCAAGAAGGAATATAACTTATCATTAATAGAGTTTCTGAATGGTATTGTTATTAATTTATATTGTATATTAACAACAGATTATACACAAATCAAATTGTTATCATATTAATATATTACTATATTTATTACATATATGGAAATATTTATTTATCAAAATATAAGCGACCTCTTATAATTTATATTGTATATTAACTAGATTATACACAAATCAAATTGTTATCATATTAATATTTATATATTACTATATTTATTACATATATGGAAATATTTATTTATCAAAATACGAGTGACCTATTATAATTTATATTGTATATTAACTACAGATTATACAAAAATCAAATTGTTATCATATTAATATTTATATATTACTTTATTTATTACATATATGGAAATATTTATTTAAATATATGGCAATATTTATTTAAATATATGGCAATATTTATTTATCAAAATACGATTGACCTCTAATGAAATAAATAATAATTAACAAGTAAATAAATAACAAGAATTAATAATTAGTTGACAATTATTAAAAATAAATAAACATGATAATTATAAACAGAACAATGCATTATTTGATGGAACAACTGGTCAGAGATTCACATTTGATGAGCCCTTCTTTGGTCTTCAGAGAATGACCATTCCATTCCGCGACACCGTTTCCATCCAGTACTAAGCTAGGCTGTAAAGTGATATGGTAGTACTTAGCATTAATATGGGTATTCGTAGTTGTATATATTATTGTACTAACTAACTTTAATGGTAGTATGTATATTTATATATATTATTACTTGTATTTAGAACATTATAACTATAACATGATGTAGTTATGTAAACAATTAAAAATCTGTTTACAATAGATTTACAATATATTTATAAACTTGTAATTTTTCCCAGATTTTCTTTTTTGGTTTCAATTCTTCATCTGGTTTACCAGATTCATATTCTTCAAAGAATGCTTTATCACCGATACTGCTGCCTTGTGGAACGTCTAAAGGTTCTATTTTGCCATCATCTCCAGTCGCGCATAATAACATAGCCTAATATAATTAATGAATTATGAAATTATAAAATGAAAACCCAATAAATTATATAAATTAATACACATATTTAATAGTTTATATATATATATTATATATATAAGAAGTTTTGTATAATATATATTTTATATTGAAAAGAATAATTAAAAAAGTTATAAAAGTAAATAATTTATTAAATTACTTCTAAAGTATAATTTTATTAAATATTAAGGGCATACCGCAAAGTTGAGAAATCAGCAAAAATAATTAAAAAATGTTTATTCAATATTATTAATTTATGTATGTTATTTATTATATGTCAAAATATTATCATTGAAAACGGCCTACAAATATCATAAAAAGAATATTTTATAACACACCTTTTAAAATAAATAACGTGGGCTTATATAATTCATTTTGAAATCTACATGAATAATTTTTATAATAATGCCTATATTTTATTTTATAACATTTTTATACTTATATATTGTCTATTTTCAAAATTTTTTTTTTATTATTATCATTGTAAACATATGTCATGTGATATAAAAATAAAAATAAAATAGATTAGACATAATAAATAATATAGTTATATGTGAAATAAATAATATTTAAAAATAAATAAACACACAATTGTGCAGTATATATATTGTATACAATACAAAAATAGATAGTTATATTCATTGAATAGTTTTCCTAAACATAGATTTTAATGGACCTTTGTATTTCCTCTTAACACGTAAATGCGTGATATGGCGTGAGCACCGACGTATGCCCTTAAACAAGTTATTATTTTTAATTTAATTAAATAAATGCTGATAAACTTACATTTTAATGATAACAATAAATATTTACTAATTTAGACTATTTTTTACGCTAATTTAAATGAATTATATTTATATAAAGCAATTATACATATGATGGAAGAAAGCATTTGTTGAATAGAATAACATTATGTAATTATCTCTATTATTTATTTATCTTTAGCGTTTTTAGATAGAGCTACAAATAGAATTGTGAATATTAGCCTCCATCATTAACATCAATGATTAATAGATATATTAATTAATGGAAATTAGAGAATGAATAGAACCGCTGCTTTAGATATAGACTAACGTTAGAGATAATTCCTTGAAGGGGGCGTGGCTTCAGATTGCACAGGAACACGCCCATTCGACCTTGAAGCGTTTCAATAGGTACTTTGCCCCCTAGACCGCTTACCACGGTGCGGGGTTGCTCCTCTCCTAGGTTTACTTGAGATACGTACAGAGTTTCAGCATCGGCATGCTACAGAGTGATGAGATGGCAGAGATGACGGTGGTGATGCGAGAGAGAACAGATTATCATTATATAAGATGACAGAGGTTACGATGCTGATAAGAGAGAGAGATGCTAATGAATCTGATGAGAGATGTATGATAATTATGAGAGATATAAAGAAATAGATGATAATGATGCTGATCACAAGAGAAATGGTGGTAACATATTTAGAAGTATACAAAACAAATCTTATTTATTTGTATACAATTAAGGTTATATTGAGATTAAGGATATAGATTAAGGTTATATCTATAGTTTCAATAAAGATTATTTTTAGTTTAATTCTGATGTTGTAGATATGTTATTATATTCATTTAATCTACAAACTAAACATTATAGATGTATGAATATAATAGGTGTATACTGCATAAGGTGGATAAACTAACCACTTTAATACTTTCAATCTTACCAATACGTATATCTAAACGAGAAGGAACCAATTCTTGTTCAGGCTGCACCTTGTTACCTTTACCCTCTACAAGTAAAACATTATTGTAATGATTATATTACATTATTAACAAACGTATGTTGCAAATAGTTGGAAATTAAACAAATATTACTGGTAGCTGGAATAAATTTGTAATTAATATAATATATAAAATGTGACAATATTAATATAATGGGTATAATTTATTATCCAAATAAATGAATAATTATATAATAATCACACACAATAAGTAGGATAGGTGGATCCTTTCATCCCATTCAGGATCTTAGATAAAGTTTTCACTTATAACCATATATCGCTCTAATATCCTTTCGAATCCGCTCTCATGTAATGCATCCATGGTTTTAACGAGAGCCGATCATTAATTTATACACAACTATATAAGATCACTTAAGATCACTAAATATTATTTTAAGACCTATATTAATGGTGCTTGAAATCGCGTCCTACTGCTTGTGTGTCTGTAGCAGCTGATATGCAATCGCTCGAACAGAAACACATATTTAAGTATATTACGCATTCAATTCATCAATCTTACAATACAATACTGTATATATATATATATATATCTGGGTTGTTCATGTATAAAATTATTGACAAATATATTAATTTAAATATTATATCATTTAAAATTAGTATCATTATAAATAATATAAATGAAATATTTAATAATGATCTTAGTATTTATTACAAATAACATTCAATAAATCAATTTATTATTTTATACATATTATTTAATTAATGAAAACAAATATCTTCACAAATAAACAAAATTAGTGTACATAAAGTTTATGTCATAAACTAACGTGAAAAATGAAAATGTAGTATATATTACAAATTAGTTGTTAGTATAATTTTAAATTATATAAGGCACTGCCTTAAATGCAGGGTTGTTGATTTTTTAAGTTTTTAAAAACAACAAAAAATCAGAGATTATGTGTATTATATAAAGTTATTCATTTAATAAATACGCCTGGCCGAAAGAAAAATATAAATTGGATAGAATATTTTTATAAATTATTATACTATAATACTTTTTAATATAATATACACAAAATATCTAATAATAATCATATATCTATAGAAGTATTTATTACAAATAACATTCAATATAACAATTTATTATATAAAAAAAGTAATATTCTTCACACAAAAAACAAAATAAACCAACATAAAAAACGAATAAGCCTGATATATATGTATGATTATTTGTTAGCCATATTTTAAGATTAAATTGTTGAGTTGAATTTATTGTAATTTAGATTTTATGATAACTTTCAGTTAATAATAATTTACTTTACAATGACGATTATTTCTCTTAATATATGCTTATATAAAAACATAATTTAATACTATTTGAAAAAATCATGATAATATTGAAACCCAATTATTACATGTATTTGAAATAAAGTTTCTTATTTTACTTTGGTAAATACTAGAATAATATCTACATTAACATAATACATATAATATGATGATATATCTTATTATTATCGGTTATATTACTATATAGTTTGAATATAGAATAGTACGTTGTTATAGAGTATAATCTACAAGAGGTATAACAATAAAGCTAGTCTCTATAACTCTCAATCTCTCTCGTTACTATGACAACTAACTTGACTTAGTGACTACGGGATAAGCTGAACTGATGAGTTTCTTCATCTCGGGGGTATCGAAGGCAGCCCTTATAGGGGCTAGGATCGCATTCAGTATGGCGGTAACGGCGGGTTTCAAATCACCGGGGTGTATGTCCTAGGAGTTAATGAGCACATGAGTTGATCAACTTTATAGGTGAAAGTATGTCCTAGAAGTTAATGAATTGATCTTCTTTATAGGTAAAAGTATGATATAAAGTAAATACATTAGCTATGCCCACGTAACATGGTAGCATAGTAATTAGGTCAGCTGTATATGTAAAATGATTTGGATCACTTTATCTATTACAGCATATTAAAGAATAGAGAATACGAGACATTTAGATGGGTAACATAATCATCATTATATACATATCACTTTAAGTTATATCCGAATTAAAATGTTATTTAAAACTTAAATAATTCATAAATAGAGAAATAAGTATACATAATACACAAAAAGTAAAAAAATGTATAAATATTAAATATTTGTACAAATAAATTACTTCATAATATACTACTTTTACACAGTTTTCAAATATTATTAACCATTTAATATATATAATTTTAAATAATAAGTATTTTTCTAAATCATACACATAATTAATTATGAATATAATTGATGTTCAACTATTAGTGTCGGTCAACAATTAGTTTATATTAAAAGTATGTGTATATTTACAACTTGAATATTGCTAGAGTTGGTATGATATAAGTTGTGTGTTTTAAATAAACAATGTATAATCGTGCAAGAAACCTTAGCCTCAAATGATTTCTCTAAAGAATCAAAGTCTTTGAAAGTAATCGGTCCACCGAATTCTTCTTTACGAATAACTGTGAACTCTGTAAATATGTATTATACATTATATTTACAGTGTATATTATACACATCTATTATACATTGGTATCCTTCCATTCAGATCTAAATATATTTATAATTTTTATTTTCCATTTTGATAAAGGTATTAAAGAATGCATTTTTAAAATTACCTCTAATAAAATAGATTCAAATATTTATTGTTAATATTATTAATATTATTATTCTAAAGTTTCACACTATAAGGACATAGTACGTGAAACGACTAAACAATAAATATAATGTATCATGATTTGTAAAATATTTAGAAAATTTAAAATATTACACAAACTTTTGTTATATTCATTGTTAAACCACGTCACTTACGCATATAATCGAGTGTCATGTGTCAGATGACATGTCAGAATGGTGTTACTACTAGAATTAATGAATACACAGCTCTCTACCACCTCTGTGCTTACCATGAGTTTTACTGAGAGGGAAGATCACGTATTTAACAAAAGATAGAACTCCATTGTTCTTAATGTTTCCTTCTTCACAGAATGCAGCTTTCAACTTCTTTTTAACCTATATATATTTAAGCATACACATATGTTATTATATCATTTATGTTAAATATATTTAAAAATAAAAAGAAGGGATCAAAAAACTATTTTTAATATAAATATATTATACTGTAAACTGTATTAATAGAGTTATTAGGTATTGTATTAAACATGTATAAACTGTATCTCACTACATTAAACCATCACTACATGTATAGAATACGGCATTAGTCTATAGTAACAATACCGCCAGCCTAAAAGTAAGTGTTACATGCGATGTAAGTGGATTGATATGCACATCTATCACATAACAATGACTAATACAACAAATGTCTTCATTAAACCTGAGCTTCACTGTCCAAGAGATCTATTTTTGAATTTTCATCAGAAGAACTCATTTTATCTCCGGTAAGTCCGGGAACTATTGTATAGGACACGTACCATTAATATATAATATACAATATTGGCTAACTAAATAACAACAAACAAATTATTATTATATACAAAGGAAGTTTAAACAAAATTATAAAAAATATTGCTAGGCACATTTAAAAAATTAAAATTAATTTATAATATTATAATTGAGTAAATATTCTATTTCCGATAATTAATTAATTAATTAATTATTACAAAAATATAACATTAAAAATAAGACTATATTCATTAAATAAAAAATACATATATCTATAGATAATTGTTATGGAGTATTACACTTACCCATGGGGTTCATGAGATGAATTCTCTTCTTATAGCCGAGTTGAGGAAGATACTGTAAGATTATGTGTGGGTAGGTATATATGAGTATGCATATGTGTGTGTGTATAGACATGTATCAGTGTATAGGTATGCATGTGTATGTATGCACAGGTGTATACACGTGTCTATATATATATATATATATATATACATGTATACAGATGATATGAATCGTGTATAAACTAATGAATGCATCGCGTTAAACCTTCTCCGCAAATGTGAATATCTTTCTTTGATCGACACCTCCAAACTGTGCGTTCACACCCAGATATTCCTCATCGAGAGCCTGTGAAGGGAAGCACACATTACAGTAGTGAACATTACGTGGTATGTGTGGGCAATGTAATGTACGAATACTCTATGGTGATAGTAATGTAGGATTATTTTTCAATAGTTAAATAGATAATTTCTCAATTTTCAGCAAATAATTAGCTTTAAATATATATTTTTATTATAATATTTTGAATACAAATATGCCTCATCGATTATGAATGATTAAATTAGAATTTACCGAAGTACATATATTAGCCTAATAAGTATATTTACCAAAATACACACATATGTAAACAAAATAGTGATATATTAATTTAATAAAATTAATAAATTTATATATTGAGTTTAAAATTATTAAATAATGATTAATAATTCGAACTAATGTTGTTTAGAAAATTAAAATATAATATATAATATCACTGCAATTAATTATGCAGAAGTTCAAATGCAATTATTATAATTATGAAAAGTAAATATTTTATTTTAATAATGTATTATTAACAAAAATGCATTATATAAAAATATATTTATAACTGTAAATATACTATATAGCTGTTATATAACAGGTATATGATGTTAATTTAGCTATAAATAGTAAGATTTAAAAGTTACATTTGATACATTCTAGATTTAGGACATACAATTTGTAATAAACCATATACACTGTGAAATACCATAAACATCTGGCTTTTAATTACATTATAAGAATATGCATATAGAATATATCAAATACAATGAGAGACATATGTATATTTAGACACTTCTCAAGATTGTGTCTATCAAAACAATCAGTATGTATTCACTACTATGATCAAATTATCAACTGATTCATATATTGTATGTATGTAGGTAGTTTATAGTATGATTATTTATATTGAACATATAATCATAGTTTATCTAAAGAAAACTTAAGATATGTGAATATATAAATGTTTAATAATATATAACTCTACAGTATGTATATCAATGAAGAATGATCAATCAAAGTTAAAATACGGGAAATACCAAGAATTACACGTTATAAAGGAATAATAGTATACTATAACATAAGAAAGACATTAAGTAGATAATTGGCATTGATGAGCCTTGCATGCAAATCTATTAGTAATATAAATGTACTGCTATTTAAACATAATAGTTTAATACTGATTACTATTATAATGTCATCACATAGTAGGAATTAACAATGTAATCTGATTGATCAAAAATAACATAATCAACAATATGATACAAATTTGCATGACTTTACAGAATGATTGTGATAGATATGATAATGTAGAATGGTTTGTATGTGAAGTAGCAACAACAAAGTATAAAATAGAGAAAGTATGGAGGGCATCTCATGACTATTACATTTCAGTGTATGCAAGAACTTATATGCCTATATGAATACATTCACAGTAGCCTTTAATTATATTACCATTATTAAATGCTATTACATAACATCATAAAGGTAAAGTTAACATTTATTGAATGATAATTCCAATAGTGTATGCAACAATAGTGGTAGTATACAATAGATAATAATGTAGCTGTAACATTAAGGACAAGTTATATTATATATATAGGACATCACTCAACCTTCTTGTTACTTTATTCATAATATGTATATATTATAAATATATAAAAATTATAAATATATTATACATTATTATCTATTGTATACTACCACTATTGTTGCATACACTATTGTAATTATCATTCAATTAATGTTAACTTTACCTTTATGATGTTATGTAATAGCATTGAATAATGGATATAATTATAGGCTACTGTGAATGTAAATGCATTCATATAGACATATAAGTTCTCGCATGCATTGAAATATAATAGTCACTGAGACATGCCCATCACACTTTCTCAATACTTATACTTTTGTGTTGCTACTTCTAAGATAATTCATAATATAAATATATAAATATATTAGCATTATTTAATGCGAATTCCCCATATAATAGGAATAATCAAACGCAAATAAATATCTAGAGAAAATTATAAGAGCATTGAAAAACCATTAAATATAATATAGAACATTTATTTCAATGTAATTTATCTAGAAAAAGTTCAATATTAGGATGCATTTTTTCAAATAACTATATTTTTATTATTATTATTTTATAATTGCGACATAATCCCGGAAGTGTATGTTACATACAGGAGGTTTCCAGTATGCAGGATATAACAGTAATATATAATGGTATTTGATACGTATACATAGCCACTGATGATAGAAACCTGTAACAGGGGGTAGATCATTCCACTGAGCAGGGGATGATCGACTTGTTTCACTACCTCCGCTCCCGCCTTCTTAGAGTCGTGTTCGGTGACTAGAGAGGTCATCTTGTAGACGTCCAGAGTGTATTCACTGCGGGGGTGAGGTTTGGGTTTGTTTACTATTAAGATATTCATTTAAAGTAATGTTCGCGTACCGATATGTTTGCATTTTGTAGCTGAATTTGTATATTATATGTTAAACAGTTTTATTAATATCTATTATATAAATAAATTTATTTAAAATTAAATTAATTACATATAACGCAAATATTCTATTAAAGTAATTCATCCAATATGTTGTTTTATAAATATAATAATTCAAATACGTATATTTATAATATAAAATATAAATTTTATATATATAGGAAAAGTATATCTATGAATCATCATACTTTAAGTGTTATAATAATAGTGAATTTTAATATTACTAATCAGTTTTAGGGTATTGAAGGTAAGTTTAAATTTATCAAATCAGTTAATCTGATAGTGTATTTAAGCCATCGATATAAAGAAAGTGGATAAGCAATTGACGCACGCAATGCATATAAAGATAGATAAGTGAATGACACTTTTATCGATAATTTAACAAAATGGTATCAGTGATTTTGATTGGATATTAGTCATATTATATATGTAAAATATTAAAACATTAGGCTTTTCGTCGAAATAGATTAAAGTGACTTCTATCTATATCAATGGATTTAGATTATAAATATCAATAAATTAGTATAATATCATCAATTTAAATACACAAATTTACGAGGAATGTTGATATGATGTATTTTAAATATATAATTTTATTTATAGTATAGATAGTACATTAAAATTAGTAGTAATTATCAATATATATATGTATAAATAAATATTATTATAAATAAAAAGTAGTGGGCAAGATAGTGGGTTTCGACTGCAGCACCTCTATCGCAAAGTGCCATACACTACATTCAATTGCATTATCCACTTTCTTTATATCGATGATTTAAGCTGGAGATTAACCATCTATCAGTATATTAGTCTCGACTAAAGAAGATCAAGCTTCTAGGCATAAAATGATGAATATATCAGAATCCAATTAGAATTGTGAAAAGAGCCTCATTGTTATACTAGGAACATATATATATGTATATATATATTTACTTATTAATTTCAACAAATTATAAATTAAATTTAAAAACTCATAATATCGCGGAACACTACCGTTTCAGTTGGAAGTCAGTCCCGCGTACGAAGCGCAGTTTATCGAGCGACACGCCGATGGACTCGAGAACGGCCTTGATGAGGTGTTCGTAGTACTCGGTGCGCTTCTGTAGCAGAGACCACGGCGCCTTCATGTTGTCGAGGTAGGCGTGCAGGTCTGCGAACAGGATGGTGACGTGAGCGCCGGCCCGAAGCATGTCGGCCAGCTTAGCCATCGGTACGAAGTAGGCGATATGGGGCCGGCCCGTCGTAGCCGTACCCCAGTAGACGTTCAACTCCTCGACGCCATCCGTGGCTAGGATACGCTTCAGTTCTTCCTCTCCGAGCACTTCCTGTCGGCGAATTAGATTGGCATTGTTGTTTACGTAGAGGTATTATCTTTCGTAGTTTTATAATTATTTTGGTTTATAAAGTAATGATACCATATTAGTACAATAATTATAAATATTTATACACAATAATATTGAAATGGCTGTAAGTAGATCACAGTAAAATAGTGCTTATTCTATTCTTTAGTTGGCCGTAAAGTTTGTGATATTATGATTTACTAATACTGATATTACGATAATTTATAAATAACTAAATTTAATGTATCGAACCTGTAGATTTCTTTTGATTAACTCGAGTTTTTCGTCTGGTGTCATGCCGTCAACCATTTTAAATTATCTTTCTGTGGTATAGTTAAATTTCATGTAATGTAATTTAGGATATAAATAATAAATATTATATAGTATATATTATAGGGTAACAGGAGGAAGTTAGCGCATGTAATATATGCTATTATATCATTGATATATAATTAGGTTGTAATTAAAATGCCCGCCAGAATATAATATGTATTCACAGATAAAGCCGACGAATCACTATTGGTTATATTTACTGATATTTCATTATGGCGGGTGTTCTAAATACAACCTAAAGTATTACTATAGAGCCATATATTTAAATACGAAAATAAGTTAGAATTTATATTTATAAAAATATTATTCTTCCTAAAAATTTTTAAAACTAATTAATTATGAAACTAATAATAATTATAATGGAAATTTTATTTCAATGCGTATAAAATATATTTATTAATTAATATATATATTAAATGAATATTATTAAATAACGCTAATTTTATATATTATCTATACATTTCATTATGTTATACTATTATATTGTTAACCATATTTAATATAATCATATAATATATATATTCAATGAATAATATTTATCATAAATTTTATCCATATTTATATTTATTTCAATAGTTACAAATATCACATTAACTATGCGTTAATACAAGAATATTATCTACTATTGATAATTAATAATTTAAATTATCTTATACTATAGTAGTAAGTTACTACTAGTAACTATAATACATTTTCAGAATATAAATAAAAATTTTTATAAAATAAAATTGCCGTTAGTCCGTATACATCATTATATCATATAATTTATATAGCCGCACAAAATTCTAGTAAGTTAATATTAATATTCCATACATTTAATAAATGTATGCACGTTACTTAAATTATAGGTATCTGTAGGTAATCTACAATTTGAATAATTAATAATCTTCTAAAGCGACGTCCGAAATATTAAATATTCTACATATAATATGATCGGCCATTATAATTAACGTATATCTATTTATAGACTATCTCACATGTAACGGCTTATACTATAATATATATGTGTGATTATTATCTTACATATATGTTAGTGTGGTAATTACTATTTTTAGTTTTTGTTATTTTCACTAGTTTGGTTTGGTTGGCTTTAGTTTTGATATTTCCATGTTATTTTTAGCTACATCCTGAGTAAACCAATAAAAGCATATATATATATATAATATATATACCGTTGCATGTTTGATAGTCTATAAATAAACATATGCTAATTATAATGCCAATCATATTATAATATATAATATATAATCATGGTATACGATCATAACGGACGGCTTGCTAATATAAATAATCCCAAAAATTACAAGTTCAACTTGAAGTTGAGTTTATATAGGCTCACTTTGGGATGTAATGCAGCTAAAAAAACAAAGTAGAACAAAACTAAACCAATTTAACCAAATAACCTTCTAATATCAATTGTATTAATACAAAATATATATATTTACATTCTCAACTCGTCCGTTATGATCGGACACCGATTATATTTAGTAAATTTAAAATATTTACAATATATTATAAATATAAGATAATTATTATAATTATTATAGGCTATGAATATCGGGCAGCATACATTATCTAGTAAAAACTCGTGAAGCCGGTATATTGGAGAAAATATATTGAGAAAATTGGCAGCTGATTATGAATGCCAATAATCTCGTACGAGGTAATCTCTCGTACGACTTATTTAGTAATTTCGTACGACTTATTAAATTAAATTTATTTCCTAATTATACAGTACTTATACGAATATATATAATACAATATATTATTTCAATATTTAATAAGTTATTATATATAATTGTATAAAAACTATTATTATGAAATAAATTAAATTTAACAAGTCGTACGAAATTATCTCGTACGAAGTTACTGGCTACCATGATTATTAATGTAATATTAATCATTAATTTAATGCAATATTATATATATATAATATTCAATATTATATGCAATATTATATTGCATATAATTATTATAATTATTATAATAATAATATATAATATATTATATTCTTGTAAAATGTTATAGGCTCACTTTTAAACTTTAAAAGTGACTATGGGTTATAATGCAGCTACAAAAAAAGAAAAATAAAACCAAACCAAAGAAATAAGACAACCCCAACATTGATTAAAATTAGTTTTTAATGCCCATATGTTGGTAATTTAATTTAATACAAGTCATGACATATTTATTAATGATTACAAATTAATAATTGTATAATTGTATAATTTAATCATTTTGAGGACATTATAATAAACATGTATAACTAATTAAATTAAATAAAAAATTAATTAATTATTTAACACAATATCATATCTTATTATATTTTGAACATTATTATTAATTATAATTATTATAATAATAAATTACAAATTTATTTTTAAAATGTAATAAAATAATAAATTATTAGATAATTTAATAATTTATATTATTCAAAAATATGTAAAAATTATAAATAATATATATAAATTTATAGATTTAAAAAAAAGTATATACTTACAGCTAAATTATTAAATATAATTCAAAAATAAATTTATTTAGGAAGTTATAAACGAAATTACAAACTCGGTGTTTTTTAAAAAAAACCAAAGAAGGTAAATATGAAACAAATATTTTTTCCTGGAAATGTATTTTCACTAAACCATTGGCGCTTTTTAATAAGAGTCTAGAATTTGTTTAAATATTAAAATTATTATCATCCAGCCATATATATATATTTGTAGTTTAATATTCGTAGCCTGTATACATATTAAGACTTCCTATAACTTCGAGGTTATAGGAGATCTTGGATATATACTTGGTAAATAAACATATACATTATCAGCCCAATATTATAATACAGCTTAAATAATTATATAATTGTATACAATTATTGTCATGTCTATAATATATTACAATTATTATATTGTATATTAAAATAAGTGTATATCTATTATCTGGGATCTCACGTTATTATCAATACCCCAGATATCCTCAGGACATAAATTAATAGCCTTAAAACAATTAAAAAATGTTTACTAAACTTTTAAAACTCTAATATTACAATACCTCCTATAACCTCGGGTTATAACCCATAGGTAAGTATAGCCTATAGGAGGTCTTAAATATGATCACTTTTGTTAATTTTTAAATTTGGTATAAATACAAATCATTATAATCATTATAAATATAATATATTATTTTATATTAATATAATTTAAAGTGATATAATTACATATACACATATCTTCATATATACACACACAAACACACACACATATATATATATATATATATATATATATATATATATATATATATATATCTTATATTATACTAAGTCAGTGTTAATTATTAAATATGTACGAAAATCATAGATATTAATATATATTTTTGTTTATACAAATATGTTAATCAAAACACATATTTTTTAATCCCATGTCTATATTATTCTTTAATCATTGCATATTTAAAAAATTTGAAATTATTAAATTAAATTGAAAAATAAATTTCAGAGGTTAATTATATGATATATATTTAATGAATACTATTACTTAAATATGTCTGTATATGCTAATTTAGTATTAACATATACTTGTATTTAAATATAGTTTATTTAATATAATATATCTATAAAGCTTCTTTTACAAAGGTTATTTATGATATTATAATAATAATTATTATAATTTAAAATTAAATTTTATTATTTATTATAATAATTATATTAATTAAATATTAATAATTAAATTATTATATATTAATAATTATGTTAAAAATGGTTGTGGTTTAAAACCGGCATCAAAAATCTATGACTAATAGTTTATTCATATTGAAGCTCGCGCTTACGTAGTTGAAACGCCCGCCTCTAGATATAGGCTTGTCATACTAGATAAACTACGCCTATAGATATACTACGAACATGTATGTCCTTAGTATATACTACGTGTACAAAATACATATACATATATATATATATATATATATATATATATATATATATATAGTCTATATATGACTATAGTCAAACTTCCTTTGTTCAAAAACATATGAATATAGGTGTGTGTGTAATACAGACTGGTATGTGTATATTTTGTTATAAAGTATAGCTCTCTCTCTATATATATATATATGTTTGTGTGTGTATATAACGTATGTATATATATATAGAGAGAGATATATATATATATATATATATTACATGTACATTGTACACGTAGTTTATACTAAGGACAACATGTCCATAGTATATCTATAGGCGTAGTTTATCTAGTATGACACGCCTATATCTAGAGGCGGGCGTTTCAACTACGAAAGCTCGAGCTTCAATATTGAATAAACTATTAGTCATAGATTTGTTGGCGCCGGTTTTAAACGTGTTCCTTAACAATTAATAATTTAATAAATAATGATTATAATAATTATTTTATAATTATTTTTAGATTATAATATATTTAATACTTATTAGTATACGAATGTATAAATTATACATTGTATAATACTATATGTTTATAGCGCTTGTGCTACGGGCCGCATGAAAAACGGCACATTAAATGTGACATTTGAATTTATATTCTCTTCAGAGTTTTATCGATTAAACATACTTATAATTAACGCAACTTAATTTTGAAATACATTTATATATTAGTATAAATATTCTACATATTATTTACTAAGCATACTGTTCTTACCTATACATTATTATAATGATTATAAAAGTTTAACAAATTGTAACATATTACTTAAATCTACTAATAAATTATATCATCAACTTTATGATAAAGCCTATAATATATATCATAAGTTCATATATTTAATGTAATATAATATATAATATATTATATATGATATTATTATATTTAACATATACGTTTATATACATTTATAAATTTATATAAGTTATATTATTTATATATGTGCCGTTATTAATGCGGAACCCTTGTGCTATAGTAATATTTAATATTATATTATATTAAATATATCCTTAGAAGGTTGAACGAATGGATGTACTACATCATGATCATCATGTAGTATTCAAATAACATTAAAAACTTAGTGTTTGTAATACTGTTTATTACTATCATAGTTACTGTGGAGTTAGCTAAAGTATAGGATAATCTATCAATTCAGATTGAACGTACCTTATAATTATTATAATAATAACATATTAAATTAACATATATCAATAACACATAATTAATATGATATTAAAGGCTATGCATTAAATATGACACATTTGAAATTTGTTATTCAGTAACTACCACCGCGTGTGGCAGACATCGTTAATAATTACATAATTAATAAAATGTGTATGTGTGTATCTTTATATATGGCTTATATGACGAGGGATTACGCTTAAAAAGGAAGAGTTGAGTTTTTATAGGCTCACTTTGGGATGTAATATGTTATAAGGTTATGCAAATGAATAACAAAGTGAAGGTATTGGTCACATTTAATATCTCTTTATGTGTGGCGTACAGTGCCGTGACTACGCTAGGTGCGGCTTACGTTGCTGAGATTATCTACGTGAATGATGTACCCGCATGTGTTGCTGTGATTTTAAGAATAATATATAAGAACAGACAGATAACATATGATGCAACATAAATCGATACAAGATAATAATATTATTTTAGATCATTACTTAGTATTATATATATACATATATATACGACGATAATTATATTTGTTTATATATTTGTACATATACTTACCTTAGAATACCAGTGATCTTGTGCGGATTAGTGATCTCGTGCGCAATGTGATAATACATATTAATGTAAATAATTATGTATAAATAGTAGACTTTACATCACCAATGCACACAAGATCACTTCGCACAAGATAACTTGGTACTAGATCCCTGCACTGGGTGACCACGGTAACCTATATGTACACATACTAATGCCGCTACACAGATGACCAGCATAGCGGCGAGGACATTGAAGCATCTCAACGGAGTGTTTTGCATCTATAAGCCCGCCGGCACCACTATACACAGCGTCGAAGCGTCTATTAAACTCAATATCATCTCCGGTTTTAATAATATACCACATCGTATATGATATCGAATTTAACGTTTCTATTGTATAGAATAAATCAACGTATTTGAAATTGCTTCCTATCTTAACTTTCATTTCGGCATGATGATTTAGGTGCGGTTCTATTACTTTTTAATTATGGGCATTTCCTATTGTTCACGTTATAAAGTTTTACTATGCAGTAACATTTTGTAACTTAAAGTATAGGTGATGCCAACCTTAGAACCTATTTATACTTTTATAGAACCATTGACTTAATAACATACAAATATACAATAACAATATTATTATAATAATAATAATTATGCTGTATTATTAACTCATTAATTATAATATTACATTATAATTAATAATAGACTATTTACTTATATACAAGAATTTTATTTGTTTACAAAATATTCTGATAGAAATATTGATGATAATAATGTAAAAACACATATTTTATAATTAATTATATCCTTAGTCATAAAAATATCTTCAATAAGAAATATTTACATAGAACAAATACATATTTATTTAATTTACATTTATTTATATTCATTTAGACATATTTATTTAATTTTTATTTGTAATTTCTATAAAACCACGACATAAATAAATGAAAGATGCAACGTCTTATCAAATATCACCTGACTCACTATAACTATGTTTTAGAGTTAAATAGTATGCCATGCCGACCTATCAAACAAAGAGTGATATTCCCCGAGCTATCGACTAATGAATTAGTATCAACCAATCAATTGTCTGTTCAACCTGATTTATCTGATCATCCATTAGGTTATATATACACACATACAAAACATATTTTATTTATTGTAAATTGAAATTGTTTAAATTTTGTATATTATATATATAAATATATTTATAGTGTGGGAAAATCATATCTTAGAATAATAAGGACTATTTAACTATAGTCACTCGTTTATTTATTTATAGACTACATTTGAATAAAAGAATATTTAATTCATTTTCAAAATAATACAATAAATAGTTATACAAATAATTAGTTTACATATCATATTGTATGTATTGTATTAGTTGTTGGAGAGAGATACATCGAAGACGACCTTGTACTCAGATTCAGTGCCAAGATGAAGAGAGAAGCTTCCGGTGTATTAAGTTGGTATGCCTCCATATGTTATTTATTTATTATGTAATATTATGTAATAATATATATTGTGTATCATTATAAGTCAGATTGAAAATAATTGAAAATTTGACTAATTCAAACAAACTTTCATAAATTCTTTATATTTACGCATACAATCCTGATGTATTTTATTTTAAATAATTATTTGTACATTCACCATTTATGTATTATTCCTATATTATTAATTAATCTATAAAATGTATCTATATTCATAGTTTAATATATTTATAACTAATTAACTATATCAATCTATAATAACTATCTATATTAATTTCGATTTCATTTGTTTTTAAATCTATTATATAAAAGAAAGTCTATTTAATTATATATATATATATATATATGTGTGTGTGTGTGTATCTGGTGAGGTAACTCGAGAACCGGGGTACGTCGCGAAAATATTTTATACCCGATCTTAATAAATTTGCAACAGTATGGTCTTGGTCCGGAAAATTTTTTGAATTTTTTACCGCGTACCCCAGAAAAACCTGAAAAATTGACTTTTTGCCATTAAAATGATTTTTTGTCATCCAAAATCTTCGGCGTCGCTTTTTTGAAATATTTTTTTTACATTTTTTCGAAGTATTTTTTTGAATTTTTTTTGATTTTTTTTTGAAATTTTTGGAAATTTTTGAAATTTTTTGAAATATTTTTGAAATATTTTTGACATTTTTTGAAATATTTTTGAAATTTTTTGAATTATTTTAAACATTTTTTTGAAATTTTTTTAAAATATATTTTGTAATATTATTTATATTTTTTGTATTTTTCAACTATTAGTTGAAATATTATTATTTTAAGATATAATTAAAATATTATAATTATATAATAAATATATAAATATTATAAGATATAAATATTATACTTTTTAAAATATTTGTAGAATATTTATAAAAAATATATTTTGTAATATTTGGAAATATTTGTTGTATACTAGGAATACAGAATCAGGAATAGCTATAATTAATAAATAATAGATAGGCAAACAATCAAAAATCGATCAACGCAGGGTGCGGTTTGGGTTTTCGATATTTATTAAGTAATATTTTGTAATATTGGAAATATGTGATGTATTTTTTTAAATATTATTTGAAATATTTTTGAAATATTTTTCCACTAATTTTTGAGATATTAATATTTGTATAAATTTGTTTGAATTTTAGCAACAATTTATGTTATTGTATATGAAAAGCAGAATCATGAATAATCATAAATAATAAATAATAGATAGGTAAGCTATTAAACCACGAGTAAAGCAAAGTTGGGTACGGCAAGAAATTCCAAATCAGGAATAGTTATAATTAATAAATGATAGATAGGCAAATAATAAAAAACCGAGCAACGCCGATTTGGAACTGTTTGGGTTTAGGTTTTCAACATATTTTGGAATATTTGAAATATCTGTTGTATTTTTTGAAATATTTGTTATCTAATTTTTTAAATATTAAAAAAAATATGTTTCTACATATGTTTAATTTTATTTAATTGTATATACTAGAAATGTAGGACCAGGAATAGCTCTAATTAATAAATAATAAATAGGCAAACAATCAAAAACCGATAAATGTCGAGTCGAGTACTGTTTGGATTTGGGTTTAGGTTTGAGATTTCGACATTTTTTTAAAACATATTTTGTAATATTTTAAATATTTTTTGTATTTTTTAGCAATTATATATTTTAGAATAATCAGAAATAGCTATAATTAATAAAAATAAATAGTCAAACAATCAAAAACCTAGCAACGCCGGGTATGGCTACTAATATGTTGAAATATTTTTGATATTTAAAAAAGTATTTTTAGACACTTTTTTAAAATATATTTTATAATATTTTAAATTATTTTTTGTATTTTTACAAAATATTTTACGAATAAATCTTAAAAAGAACAACGCTAGATCTACATCGGATACAGTTAGAATTATTAAATATTAGTTATAAATAAAATTAAAGATTAGCTATGCATAATTAGGAATAACTATAATTAATAATTGATAGGCAAATAATAAAAAACCGAGCAACGTCGGGTAGGGTACTGCAAGAAATTCCAAATCAGTAATAGTTATAATTAATAAATTATAGATAGGCATATATTTAAAAACCGAGCAACGCCGGGTTGGTATGGTTTGTGATTGGGTTTTCAACATATTTTGTAATATTTGAAATATTTGTTGTATTTTTTAAAATATTTTTTGAAATATTTTTTCACTATATATTATAAACAATATTTTTCTACATTTGATTGTATTTTAAAGATAAACTTTATTTAATTGTATATACTAGAAATATAGAATAGAATATAAATCAGAAATTTCCCTAATTAATAAATAATAAATAATAGATAGGCAAACAAACAAAAACCGAGAAATTCCGGGTCGGGTACGGTTTGGGTTTAGGTTTGAGTTTTCGAAATTTTTTTAAAACATATTTTGTAATATTTTAAATATTTTTTGCATTTTAGAATAATCAGAAATAGCTATAATTAATAAAAAATAAATAGGCAAACAATCAAATTCGGGTATGGCTGTATTGGCAATGTTGAAATATTTTTTATATTTTTTAAAATATTTTTAGACACTTTTTTAAAATATATTTTGTAATATTTGAAATTATTATTTGTAATCTTACCAAATATTTTACAAATAATCTTAAAAACGAACAACGCTGGGTCTACATCGGATACAGTTAGAATTAGTAAATATTAGTTAGAAGACAAAAATTAAATATTAGCTAAATATAATCAGGAATAGCTACAATTAATAGGCAAATAATCAAAAACCTAGCAACGCCGGATCGTGTAAGGTTTTGGTTTGGGTTTAGGTTTGGGTTTTAGACATTTTTTTAAAACATATTTTGTAATATTTGAAATATTTGTTGTATTTTTTAATATATTTTTTGAAATATTTTTCTACTTTGTTTTGTATGTCAGCTAACATTTATTTTATTGTATATTATATACAGTATATATAGCAATTAAGAATCAGGAATAGCTATAATTAATATATTATATATAAGAAAATAATAAAAACCGAGCAACGCCGGGTCGGGTACGGCTAGTTTATATATATATTATACTTTATATTTTAAATAAATTAATAACATTTATATTTATCTGATTACACATCCTATGAATAGTTGTTGGCATTAATAATTGTAAGAAAATAATCAATGAGATAGCAAGAAAACAATATATAAGGGTTTTTATATAATAATCTTGTATTCTCTATTTCTATATAAATTTAATATAAATATAATAATAATATAGATGTTTTATATACTGTAGTTACTTATATAAATCCTATATAATATAGATATATTTACTATAAATTGAATTGGAATTTTTTCAATACATTTATTTTAAAAGTTTTTTTAAATTATAAATTTAATTATTCAGTTTCTCTATATTAATATGTATTATATTTAGACACATTACCCTTCAAATACATCATACATTGCTTACATACCCTAATAGGTTTATCATATTGAATGTGAGCTAGGAGTATGCACAAAGGATATGTGGATGACATCCGACATTAGGCGTAGAAATACCTATGGTTCGTCAATATTGAAAATAATAATAATAATAATAATAATATTTACTAAATGAAATTAGTTTTTTTCAGTTTCGTTTTTTAGTTTGTAATACTAATATGATTTTATAATAATATATTTTCTGTTGTTGTCGAATATGGTATATATATATTTACATATATTCAGTTCACATAATTTAATCATATACTAAACTTGAAGAATTTCTCAATTTTACAAAGTTTTAATAATAAATTATATAATGTTTATTTATTATATAAATTTATTATTGCTATCTGGAATTATTGTTTTAATGAAATCTATTTAAATATTAATTTTATCATTTAATTTAATATTTAACGTATATACATGTAATATATTTTTATTTAAATACTTTAGTATTTGTAAAACTGACTTATTCCAGTTATTGTAATATATTTAATACATTTTTTAATTAAATGTTTATCTCTATTTTAAATAATTGTATAATTTAATATATAAAATTTTATATTATTTAAATGAAATATATTTATTTTCATATTGTTAACATAACTAGTTGCCTAAATTGACCTCTGTTGACCTTATATAGATCATGTGACCTCTGCTAAAATGGACAAATCTATTGCTGCTATGCAATCGCTCGAACAGAAACACATATTTAAGTTTGTCAATCATACAATACAATATCATATATATATATATATATATATATATATATATATGTGTGTGTATATGTGTGTGCATGTGTGTGTGTATGTATGGGTACATCATATTCTCCCATTTATTACCACCAATAATATTAACATGTAATTATTAGATATATATATATACTCATATATAATAAGATTATAATTAAAGTGAAAAATAGCTGTATAATTATAATTATGGTTATTTATTTAAATTATGGTATTTATTAAATTTGTATTGTTATGATAATTAAAAAATATGTTCTTTTACGATTACTCTCATTAAACTGTCAACATATTTCAATATGGTAACACAAATTAGAATGTGTCATATATTATATATATATATATATATATATATATATATATATATATATATATAATTATAAATAATCATCATCATTATATTGACATATTATTTAACTATTACAATATTTTAATTGATTTGATTATTAATATCCGATCATGGACAATCGTAGTTTTCAGTACATAAACTTAACCTAGCTATAAGTATATCGAGAGTATATCATTTTATAGAAAAATCCAATGCAATATGACTAGGTTATTATTGATATGTCTACATGATGGAGTGTACATACATTTCCACCTGAACTACATACATAACAACTAAACTATGTATAGATCATCGATATAAAGAAAATGGATAAGCAATTGACGCACGAATGTAAAAGATAGCCACGTGAATGACACTTTTATCGATAAATTAACAAAATGGTATCAGTGATTTTGATTGGATATTAGTCATATTATATATGTCAAATATTAAAACAGTAGGCTTTTCGTCTAAATAGATTAAAGTGACTTCTATTTACATTGTTATTGTTATTGTTATTTTTATTTGGTGGAGTCCTTTCATCCCATCCAGGAACTTAGATGAAGTTTTCACTTATAACCATATATGGCTCTAATGTCCCTTCGAAGCCGCTCTCATGTTAAGGCATCCATGGTTTTAACGAGAGCCGATCATTTATTTATACACAATTATATAAGATCACTTCTAAATAATATTTTAAGACCCATTTTATAAAATTAATTAATGGTCCGGACGAGGGTCGAACCCGTGTCCTACTGCTTGTGTGTCTGACGCCTTAACCACTGAGCCACACAGGCAGATATTATTGTATTGTTATTATTTATTATGTTATTATTATTTATTAATGGATTTAAATTATAAATATCAATAAAATCAATAAAATAGTATTATATCTTCAATTTAAATACACAAAATTACGAGGAATGTTGATATTATGTATTTTAAATATATAATTTTATTTTTAGTATCGATAGTACATTAAAATTGGTAGTGATTATCAATATATATATGATAAATACATATTATTATAAATAAAAAGTAGTGGGCCAGATAGTGGGTTTCGACTGCAGCGCCCGTAGCGGATAGTGCCATACACTACATTCAATTGCTTATCCACTTTCTTTATATCGATGGTACATACATGTTGATATCTCACACACGCACACACACACACTATGATAGTATGGAAGGCATAGTAGATCTAGAGAGCTGTACATTACCACCAACATATACTCACATACACTAATATAGAATGGCAGGTGTAGTATACCTACATACAGGGGGGAAATCGGGCAATTGCCCGGGGCCCATGATTTATTTGAGACAATTTTTTTCACGATTTATATTTAGAAAAAATAATTTTTCTTATGGGGCCCCATATTATGCTTAAGCTGGTCCTGAATACATAGCTATACATAATCACTAAACTACACATAAACCTATACAGAATGGCATGTGTGGTAGACCTACAAAGTTCTACATAACCACTAACCTATACACACACTCCTATACAGAATGGCAGGCGTAGTATACCTATAAATCTATACACATAACCACCAACCTATATACATACACACACACACACACACACACACCTACAGAATGGCAGGTGTAGTAGACCTACAAAGTGAGCGTGCCTACGAGCTGGCTAGGGGAGGCTACATCAAGCCCGAGAGTGCCTCACATGGTGCCGTCGTCTACGGTATCAAGTGTATAAGCATGAAGGCGCCCCGGTTCACGTTAGGTACTCTAAACCCCACCTTCTATTATCTGTGCGCGCATAATACACGAGATATGTAATCGTACGCCTAATTTTAGGCGCTAGCTTCAACATTTTATATACTAATTAGTTGTTCTAAATTCTAATTAATAATTAGATTAACATATAACTATGGTTCGCTATTAAAATACACGATTGAAATATAATTAAATACAAATAAGTTGTAGCTTCACTGAAGGCAAACATTTATAATTAATACTCTGGAAAATTCAACTATAGAGGGAATTCAACTAATGATATCGAAATAATATCTGAATCTTTAATAAGTGATTATAATTTAATATAGTTGAATATCTAAATGAGTATCATATAAAATGTGAGAGTTTATTTTGCATATAATTATAATCAAATAAATATTATCCTTTTAGTATAATTATAATTATAATAATATAATACTTTGATATCGATTAGCACCCGCTATTGTTGAACTATATGAATTATTCTCTTCTGTTGGCTTTAATCTATTTTATATAATAATTACGGACCCACTCATGATTTCTATTTAGCATAACAGCGTTTATAAAGAATTGTTTTATAATATATGTATACAATGAAGAGATGAGGATAATGATTAGATGTGTATTGTAGTATAATATGTCTTATAAGTATGAACCCACATATCTATACTATTACACCACTTCATTACATTTCTATATCAAATCTAATACTTATTGAAGTATTGTGTATTTATGAAATATTATGAAACTTATTGACACAATCTTATTGAATATATATCGATATATGTAATTTAAGGTATTATTTATGTTAATTCAATTACAAATGTACATCTATTTAATAATATTCATATATGTATATTAATATACATATATGTAATAATATACATAATATACAAACCTATTCGTATGTATTAATACCTAAACTTTAAACTCACACCTATTCAGAAGTTCACAGTATATATGAAAGCACTGTTACATTGGCAACCCTGGTCGAGAATTTAGGACTTATCCTGCGGGTTTGTTCAACACTACAGTGACAATATCTTAGTTGAATATTTGTATTGCATAGGTGTTATGTTTTTAATTTGAATATTCCATTTTATTATTATACATGTTAATATTCCTCCGATATTTACATATATATAAATACATATATATATATATATGCATGCATATATATATATACATGTATATATATATAATAATATTTATTTATTGAATAACACATATAATAATAGCGGATAAAAATGGACCCCTCAAGAAGTCATAGACTTGTACATGTTATAAATAACTGTGAGGGGCACAGGACAATACAAAACAAATAGTAACATTTGTTCTTGTGTTTTGATTCATCATTTATTAAGTTCTTGATAAACACAAGAGAAAAACAAGAACTGCCTGGAGTCGAACCCGGGAACTCTGGATTACTAGCTTTTGTTTGTCCCACTGAGGCATAGACCCCAGATATATATATACAGTTAACTTTCGCTAACTCTGACTTTCTACAAATTTTATATTGTTTTTTTTTTACTTTTACTGATTTAATTTCTCAATTGTTAAACCCCAACCTGCCTATTTCACAGACTTCGGCTGCGGTGCACAGTATCCGGCGGATACGCTACGGCCCGTTCCAAGTGGACGACGCGATACTGCGACGCTATTGGTCGATACAATCGATACAGGAGAACATCGCCAGGTGCGCCGAAATACTCGACCAATCGCAATCGTTGACCTCACTTCCCAGTGGTGACTTCACGTTGAGATCTGGTGAATCTGACAAACTTCTGCCTTCGCACGATATCAATAATGTATAATGAATATATATTATGTTATTTATTGTAAATTATATCATATATAAACATATAAGTACTGATTAAGTATTAACTAATATATATATAATACTATATTTAAAAAATAATATATATATTATTATTATTATTATCAGATATTAGGCAATGCCAGGGTAATTATAGAAGCAGTGTTGCTTATCGAGACAATTACCCCTTTATATATAAATTTTCATTATTATTTATTTTTTATGTATATTTGATTTAAATAAAAAAATATTTCTTATTCGTTAATTATTTATATACCTATAGATGATATTAAGTAAAATCAAGTTAAAATAGAATATACATTTTTAACTTACGAATATAAATTATATTGATTATTATTAACACGTTAATTAGAATATGATGATTATGATGAAGTCACAGATTGTGAACCACATTATTTAATGTAACTGTCAAATATATTATATGAAAATTAATTTCATATATATAAAATGCATTATATGAACATTTATTTCAAATATATTAATACACACATTTCTTTGAATATTCTTGGAAATATTATTAGCTATTTTGTTTAAATAATAATAATAGTAGTAGGTAGCCTATAACTAATATTTTAATAACCGATAACAAAAATAACAATAAATAATGGAAGCGATAAAGTATGATAATAATACAGATTAAATAGATGGGTTTGATAGTAAGTAGTTTTAATTTATGACATAAACATATCCCAATTTATGTCCTGTTTTTATATTTTATTTTGTAGCATGCTTACAAGTTTAATAACTTTTAACCTCACTTAATAAATAGAGTTTGTGAGCCAGTTAGTGTGGAGTTAACCCAATAATTGTAGTAGGTGAGGCCGGACTCTTATAAGGACTATATGGACTATAAGTAATTCTGTGAGGAGTTTAGTAGTGGGTAAATAGATATATGGTCTTATTTTCCTAATATTATATTAATTGTATGAAATTACTTTTTATGTGATCAATCGTGACAAAGGAAGAATTTATGGTGAGGCCAATAGTATATTTAACTATATTTATGGGGATAAGATTTATGAGACACTGTCAATATAAAGTATTGGGAAATTAGGGACGTCATGAATAGAAGCTATTACGAGTAGTTATGTCATGGTCGAGTTTAGTAATAAGGGGTTGTGCGATATCTAATTGTGTATTGAATGTATACATTCTTATATATATATACATGTGCTTATAAGCACATTTGTAGTGCAGTCGAGTGGGTAATGTTAGCACGTAGTTCTATATCATCAGCGTACATAGTATATCGGACGTTAGGGAAGGTATTAGTGGAGTTAGATAGTGGAATCATGCATGTATATATACATGTACACTGGAAAAAGTATCAGTGAGAATTCAGAGCATTGTGGGACTCCGCATTTGGTGTGGTGTGGATAGTGTATTTGTTATTTTCTCTAAAGTGTAACTTTTATGGGTGTAGTTAGAGAACCACGCCAAGGACGTAGTTTTGTCAATTTCTATCAGTTATGTCAATTTCTGAGAGTCGGGGAGTAGTATTTTAAAGTATAGTTTGTCCAAACAAGATATCTAATAAAATAACTGGGTATATTAATAAACGGGTAGATTAATTATGCTCTGCCCATTATAAGTCATAAATAAGTGAAATCAGTTTTAGTGATGTGATTACTTCTATAGACGTATTGGATTTATCTAGTACACTGTTAGAAGTAAGGGTTCTTTATATAAGTAAGGGTTCTTTTCACAAGCATTTTAGTCCAAAGAACCTCATGATATTGGCATGGAGTTCTTTGGAATGATAAAATCAAAAGAACCCTAAATACGAATTAAATATATGATAAAAGGGTTCTTTTAAATGATCGAAGTATAAGAACCCTATGATTTTTATATAAGGTTCTTTGGAATCGTAATATTAAAAGATCCCTTTTCTATTTATAATTATAATGATAATAATATGGTATTATAATGTAATACATATTAACATATATGTTACTATGTAATGTGTAATATATGTATTAATATTATTAAAATTAAAATGTTATATTAATATATTTATATAAATTTGAGTAAACTAGTTATAATATAAATAATATTTGATAAAAATCAATAATATATAATTAAACCTATTATTAATATTTAAATTACTATTCTGATTTTAAATATTTTAAGACGAATGCAAATATATCCATCTTTAAATAACTCTGGTTTCTATTCAGCCACTCATAAATATTTCGCTTTTTACTAAAGATTTCCGTGGAGAGAAAAATGTAATAAGTATTATTAAATTTTTCTATCCCATATTTGAATTAGTATACTATATCAAAATTATATTATATATTTTATATATATATACATATATATACATATATATATATATATATATATACTAAACTTTATTAATATTATAATAAGGAACCATAAATCTAACATATATTCTTATATATTTATATTTCCAAAAAATAAAAGGTTTCTTACCTATTAACAATTCCAATAAACCCCATATATTCATATAATTCAATAATATTCAGAAAAGGTTCTTTAGGTTATTTGTGTCCAAATAACCCTTTTGAAATAATATTCAGAAAGGGTTCTTTAGGTTATTTGTGTCCAGAGAAGCCTTTAGAAATAATTTAGAAAGGGTTATTTATGTTTTTTTTTGTCCAATGAATCCTTTTGAAAATATTTTCAGAAAGGGTTCTTTAGGTTATATTTGTCCAAAGAACCCCACAAAGGGTTTGCGTACGCCGTACAGAGTCATCCAATGAACCTTTTATTCGAGTCTAAGTAACCTTTATTTCTAACAGTGTAGATCAAAGTAACCGAATATGGACACTATCGGTATCTCAGAAACCAAAAATCCTATAAAAAAATGAAATAAATAAAATATTCATAATTATTAATAGTTTAAAAAAGTATTTTTTATTTTTTAATTATTCAAAATAGTGGTGATATCCAATGAACTGATTTTTTTATTACGTTCTTTATATTTATGAAAAAATATGTCGACTTAAACCTTCTCAAGAATATACAAATATATTGTTATAAAATATATTAAAAACTAAAAAATTCTACATTTTATATACATAATTTATATATTAGTTATCAAATAGTAAGTAAGTTATAAGCGCATATCTAGAGGTCATATACATCCATAATACGGACACTCTAGATGTCTTACGGAAACCCTATAACCAATCAGCATGCAGCATATTATAACTATTCTGATTTTCATAAAAATCGCTGGTGTTAAAATCCTGGGTTAAAATATTAATACCACCAATGAAACTAAATATAAAAATGTTAATATTTATATCCTAGGATTTATATCATAGAGAATGAATTGATCACTTCTTTCTCTATGATTTACATACTTAACTTGTTTTATTAAATAATAAAAAAATAAAAATAAAAAAATTAATTACTAATTAAATTATATTAAACTATTCATAACATTAATTATAAATAATGTAATTGTAATTTATCTGATTGATTCATCAATAATATATAGTTTATCTAGTGATACATAGGGTGTCAGGCGGAATATAATTGTCCGTATAACAATACAGGATGTCAGTATTCGGACACGGGTACCGAATACGGACACACCCCGTTATATATTGAATAAAAAGATTAAATACAATTTTAAAATCACAATAATATCTATAATCATATAATATTAATATTTTTGTAATTATTAAATAAACATATTGAGTCATAAAAAGTTAATACAATTTATTGTTAAAGTATCCGTATTAGGTTCAGGGCCGGCTTAGACATAGGGCCCCTGGAAAAATACTATGGGCCCCTGGACATTTTTTTTATAAAATATTAATGGTTTAATGTTTTAAATTATAACAGGGTCATTCTAGCAATAATTAACATATATATATATATTCATTAAAGTTGGATTTTGAAATAACGTTAGTTTTTCATATACATTTACATGTATCATATGAAGTAGGTCACCTTAATATACGTATAATAGGATTATCCTATTAGGATACCTATATAGAGTGGGATCTCCTTAACGCTATGGGTGTAGGTATTATTAAATAGATATTAAGGTGATCAATTAAAATCATTGCAATATATTATTTTATAAATTAAGTTATAAATTAATTAATAACAAATATAATGATATAACATAATTAAATATTTATTTTACTCGATTTCCTATACAAAATGAGTATTGTGTATTCGGTAACAATTTCATTAAGAATGTTGATTCTAAAAATAATGTTTCTATACAAGTTGAAAGTATGTAGGGGAAAATAATCGAATATGGACAGTGCCCAAATACGGACACTATCGGTATATCAGAAACCATAAATCCTACAAAAAAATGTTCAATGAATATTAATATATAAAATATTCATAATTATATAGTCTAAAAAGTATTTTATTTTTTTAATTATTCAAAATATTGCTGGTATATACAATAAACTGATTTTTTTATTTCGTTTTTAAATTTATGAAAAAAAATTTCAACTTAAAATCTTCTCTAGAATATACAATAGAAGAATATATAAAAATTGTATCGATCTACAATATAATGCGCAGTATTAAGTTTTATTTTAATTAAAGTATTTACAATGATTTAAAAAAAGTTATTATTCAAATATTTAAAAAGTAAAAACATAATAGAACAATTTATCAAATAACAATTGTAGGATTGAATATTATTTTAAACAAAATACTTTTTCATATGTATCATTAAATTACTAACAGTTCATGTATGTGTAATTTTTTGATATCTCTTATAGTTACTGCGATACGAGAGGGGTCGGTATTAGGAGGGGGTCGGTAATCGGAGCCTTTCCCCTATAGTGTATACAAATATATTTACAATGTACGTTGTATATACATTATTAATAGTAACTATAGTTAATGTGATGTAGATATGTATACATTACAGTTATTTGTTATATATATATATAGAAAGAAAGAATCAAGATGAGATATATTATTTATTTAAAAACAAATATTATATATATTTATTTCATATCTCAAACTAATCTAAAAGATCGCCACCACCACCACCCTCCCGACCATCATACACTTCTTGATACCCAAACCCTAACAATAACCCAAACCCAAACCACAATCCTACCTCAAACAATAATCCTACCCCAAAAAATAACCAAAAACCTAACCTAAACCCAAACCCAAACCTAAAACCTAAACCGAACCCAAACATAAACCATAAACCTAACCCAAACCCAAACCCAAATCCTAACCAAACCATAACCATAACCCAAACCGAAACCCAAACCAACCTAAATAACACTAATATACCTATCCAATCCTATTACCAAATACCCTCCTGCGATCACCATTCATCTAATAATACTTTCTCGTATGTCCCTATTTACAAAATAAAAAATGGCCCTAACTCTCATAATACACACTATACAGTGTATAGTATAAACCCTTGACAAATAATACACCTCGCACCTAAACAAAATAAACATGATACCCTTAACACAGCTAAAATTTACAATATATTTAAGGCAACTCATATACCCCATTCAACAACAAAATCAAAGTATAATAACACCACTCTCATATATATATATCAAGTTATTAATATTTCAAAAAATTATTTCCCAAATGTTCCAATAGGTTCTTACCATTAATTGTTATAAAAAATATTTAAACTATTCTTGCCGTATTATATAAAACAATGTTTGACAATATTGAAACATTTCTTTATTCTTCAACCAATTCATCAGTAATCTCTCCTGTAAATATTAGTGAGCTTATAATAATTTAGTATCTATAGATACTATAGTATATTTACATAAAATAATATTGAAATAAATAACGAAAACTATTTAAAATATAAAATATTAGTAAAGTTAAAAATATTATTATAATATTAACAAAACATAAATTATATAATACACGTAATATAATAAAGTATAATAGGTACACATTTATATACATATATTTAACAAATTAATATATTAATTATTTTATTATTTAACATTTTTTTATTTAAATAAATGTATATAAATGTGTACCTATATAAATATATGTATAAATTAATTAGGAGGATGTATTATTAAGATGTATACATTTTAGAATATTATTTATAAAATTAATAAATTATTAATTACATTACCATTATAATATTATATATATATATATATATCCTATAGGATAATATTTAATAACCTAATATTCTAAAACCATTTTTACAAAGATAAATTAATAAAAGTTAAATTGTTCTATTAAGGTTGTATCCTTATTGTGATAGTTAATATACTAATGAATTATTTAACGAATACATTTAATTAGTATCAATATATAAACATTATCATTACGTTAGAAATTATCTAAATAGCTAATTATATTTATATTATTACACATATGAGATCGGTAAGTTTATTTAATACCATTTCATTTTAAGTATACATTCAAGTATAGAAGACATATATACTATATATAGGACCTATATGTAGTTATATATAGTTACACATGTAGCCTACAGTGTAGGTATACCTCTAATAGATACTGCTACAATAAGTAAACTGTTTAGGTAAAGGTAATATTGAATGTGAAGTTACAAATACATATTTTCATATAGATTAATAAATATATTAAAGACAACTATTGGTTAATATTACATACTTTAAATTCGATTCTAGCTGAAACTAATTTTGTATTGATATTTTTAATTATATATATATATATATATATATAGTGATATTAGTTAATATATTTTATTATAATATTACCACTGATAAACGTCGGGAGTTTTAAGCATTTTAAGTTACTTTTACTTCCAATCCAAATATTTCCGTTAGAAACACTCCTAATCTGATAATAATAAAGATGATTACAAATAATTATAATTAAAATACTTATAGTTCTATAATATAAATAGTAGGTTATTATAACATACAGACACGATATTTTTATGAAAAATACAACATAATTATATAATAGATACATATTTAGTATACATGCATGTTCATAAATGTTCGGATATTAATAATCTACTCCTATATGGATATTTGAACTTTTATCTGCAGATACATATACGTATGCAGTTGACACGTGACTCGATATTGTCATTGATACATATATAGATACTATAGAATATAGTCTATAGTATATATATATATATATATATATATATATATATATATATATATATATATATATAGATAATATACTAACATTCAGCCATGGACGTGTGATATTAAATATCCTGAACCATTTCTCACTTTCATCGGAGTGACGACCTTTAGAACCCGTTTTCTGAAATGAGAGCAAGTTTATATTATTAGTACTAATACAAATACAGCATGACGTATATATTATCGTGATTACATCACTCGTGTATATGACGTAACCTCTTTCGGTATTACCTCTAGCGGATGTGGGTGTTCGGACTGTTGACCAGTACCTCCGTTGACCCGTGTTACTGCGGACAGTTTGGCCGCTGTGGTCAAGCGAGTGTCACCGCTGTCGTGTTGTTCTCTATTGTTCTTCACCTAGCGGGTTGATTAGTTAATACTAAATCATAGTATATATATACTTATAGTTAATACGCTAAATACTTATATATACCTGCATATATAATAGTTAATTAATTTTCTAAGTAATATTATAATACCTATAGGTTATATATACATCTGACGCATGTTGTACGTGCTATCATATATGATCTATAGATTACTGTTTATAATGCAGTTAATACAAATGTCAGATGCAGCTATGTAGCGGCTCGTATACTATATACATCAGCTAATTAATGACCTATTTAACTTAATATATGAATAGTTTACGTATATATATATATATATATATATACATATTATAATATGTATTTGAGTGTTATAAAGTTGCTAACATGTCAGTGTATACGGAATATAATGTCTACATAATCGTTATATAATGTGTACACGTTATGTATACAATGTATACATAGTATATGCAACGAATGAGGGCTATAATGCCGACAGGTATACGATGAATATAACTATAGGTATCTTCAGATTGCACTAGTAGTTAAAGGTAAAGTTAAAGTTAAGTAGTCCTAAGTGCAGAGTATCACTAGAACACGTGACCTGAACAAGGTGACAGCTACGCTAGGACATATGACGAGGTAACACGCATGCGTCATACAGTTATGATACTAACCGGTCGTATCTTAGTGTATAAGTCTACTTTGTTAATAGTTTTACTATTCTGCTCCGTTAGCTCCTCGTTCCCATAGTAGTTGATCGCCAGGGGAATAGTGGGCGTGGTTAGTATGTGGGCATATCGATCGCCGCAGTAAGGTTTGCTAACAACTCTGCAGGAGTTCATTGTGGACATCTGTAACGAGGGGAACAATGGTATTACCAATGTGGTCACTAACTCCGTACACCGTATTATAATGTATATTGTAGTGGAAAGTAACCTAATACGGACAAATTAATAATAAATGGTCTTAATATTTTATGACTCATTATTTTTATTCAAAATTTAGAATATATTAATATTATATGATTATAGATATTATTGTGATTCTAAAATTTTATTTAATCTTTTAATTCCATAGATAACACCCCTAGGGGTGTCCGTATTCGGTACCCATACCCGAATACTGACACACTGCAGTGCTCAAACACATGTTGAATTGAATTGAATTTAATATTTATTTATACAAAAATAACGTTAGACGTTAGTTCTCTATTGTGTAAAAAGAAAATATAAAATAACAAAATACACAAATAAAATATAAATCAGTTGAAAATAATAAAATTAATTTTTACGAATTAATAACAATAAATTAGTCTTAAAATATGAATAATTGACATTAGTTCTTAGTTCAACAGGTAGCGCATTCCATAGGTCGGCTGCATCTACACCGGAAGACCGTTTTCCATATCTCGATAGCTTGTAATTCTTTTTTTGTAGTAACCTAGTAGACGCGTTTCTTAGATTCCTCGTGTAAACTTTGAATTGTAGGATGTCATTCAAATAACTCGGAAGACGATTCTTCAGTACCCTACAAATTAGTTTTAAATATCTGAAGGTAGATCTCTGATACATATTTAACCATTTAGAATTAACTATGTGATAATTGACTGATTCATGGTCATGTAATTTTACATGATGTAAAACTCTTATCGATGATCTAATGATTCTATCTAAGGATTTAGTAGAAGTAGCAGGAAGGCCATAATATAAAGAACAACAATAATGTATACGTGACATAACTAATGATTCTATTAACATTTTAGAAATTCTAAAAGGTAAGAATTTCCTTATTGATTGTATTTTATATAATTGATAATTAGTTGATTTACACACATTAGCTATCTGATCGGAGAAATTTAGGTTATCATCAAAAATAAAACCAAGGTTTTTAACATTATTGCAAGGAACAATTGTGATAGAATCAATGATGACAGAAGGAAAAACTGATGATGATCTAGATATATTTAGAAGTTGAGTTTTATTCATATTGAATATTAATCTATTTTGTAAAAATCAATTTATAACCATATTAATACAATTAATTAGAGCTACATTATCAGATGAATTTACTATTACTGGAAGCTCAATATACAATTGAATATCATCAGCAAAAATTTGATATTTTACAGATGTAAAATTAGATATAATATTTGTAAGAGGTAAGATATATAAAGAAAATAGTAATGACCCTAATACAGAACCTTGAGGCACTCCATAATACATTTTACAAGTTGATGAATAATGGTTATCAATTTTTATCGAAAGTGTTCTTTCAGATAAGTACGATTTAATCCAAGCTATAGGAATACCTATAATACCAATATCTTCAAGACGTTTAATTAAAATAGAATGATCAATATTATCAAATCCGCAGATAGATCTAATACAATAAGCTGTATATTAGAATTATTATCAAGCTTATTAAGAAAATCATCAAGAATAGAAAGAAGAAGTGTTTCAGCCTGAAACTTTCAGGACTTTCAGGACATTTCCTACATGAACTTTGTCTAGTGTCAAATAATGAATTTGAATTTAGATAATTAATTAATTTCTTGGAAACTATTCTTTCCAATATTTTACTTATAAAAGATAATTGGGATATTGGTCTATAATTAGATAAACACTCAATATCCAATCCTGGTTTCTTAAGAATAGGTTTATTATAGCATGTTTTAAAGATGAAGGTACAATACCATATCGGAGAGAAATATTAATAATATTTAAAATAAATGGAGTTAGTATAAAAGTAAGCTTATGTAAAAGAGATAGAGGCAATGGATCGATAGGAGAAGACGATTTAGAAGCCAACATAAGATCTAACACTTCAGAGAAAGAAAAAGAGTCAAAATATACACAAGTACCCCACCCAAGTAAAATATCATAACATAAAGGAATTAAAGACACATTATTTGTTATAAGCTTAATTTTAGAAATAATATTTGAATCCTATCCTGAAAAAAAATAGAAAAATTAGAACATAATATTAAATTAGGTAGAGTAGGACATATAACCTACCCTGTTTTAGTTAAGGAGTTTATAAAAGAATAAATCTTTCTAGAATTATTTTCAAAGGAACTAAAATTATTATAATAATTTTTTTTGTTAGCAATTAGAATAGATATCTATGATCTATAAAAATACCTATAATTAAAAAATGTAGTATATGTTTCATTAGAAGATTTAATTTTATATAAGTTTTCAAGTTTTCGTAAATGTATTTATATTTTATGCAATTCACTATTAAACCATGGACAATTATCATGTATTATAACTAAACATCTACTAATAGGTGAATAGATATCTAATAAATGTAGAATAGAACTATTGAGGTAATCAAGATTTAGATTACAATTTGAAAGTGAATTGATAATGTCATGAGAAAAATCATTAATATTAAATGTTTTAATGTTTCTATTAATGAAAGCGCGTTTTCTTTTTGTATTACATAATTTCAATCGGAAGGTAATAGTGAAATAATCAGTTAATAATTTTGATTTAATTGGTATAGGTACCATATATACCATATACCTACCATATATAATATTTGAATTTGAATTTGTTAAAACTAAGTCTAACGTATTTCCTTAGTAGGTTTTACATACACTGTTAGAAATAAATGGTATAAAATTGATTAAAAAATGGTATAACCCCGTGGCGTCCTGGTATACCATTTACGGTATAACTAAAAAAAACAAATGTTATACTATATAATTTGTGATATTATACCATTTAAATTAAGCTAGCTTATAGCTATATGGTATAACTAAAAAAAACAAATGTTATACCATATAATATGTGATCTTATACCATTTAACGTAATTGTATGGTATAACTCGTATTTCCATATGTTATACCATATAATTCATAATGTTATACCCTTATTTTTAACAGTGTAGGAAATGTTGTTTAAGTGATAAAGAATTAATTAAAGATCTTTAATCAAATCGATTTAAATTCAAGATGAGGTGATATTAAAGAACCATAATGAAAATTAAATTACCGACAAATATAGTATTATTAGAATTAATAATAAGATCAGAAAATTCATTAAAAAAAGATGTAAAATAATTATTTGGTGGACGATATAAATACATTATATAGACTAATAATACGGACACATTATATACCACTAGATAAACTATATATTTTTGATGAATCATGATTCATCAATTATGCAATCATAAAAATTAAAATTACATTATTTATAATTAATTTTATGAATAATTTAATATAATTTAATTAGTTTTTAATTAGTAATACAATTAGTAATACAATTTAAGTTTTTAAATAATACAAAAATTAGATTTAGCTTTATTGGTGGTATTAATATTTTAACGCATGCGATTTTTTATGAAAATCAGAATAGTTCATATGCTGCGGGCTGATTGGCCCTATAACCTATAGGGTATCCATATTAAGAAATTTAGTGTCCGTAATAGGGACTTATATGACCTCCAAATATATGCTTACAACTTGATGAATATTTTATAAGAAATATAGAAAGTATGTATATATATATATATATATTATAATGTTTGGAATGCTTTAGTTTTTAATTATATAGTGTTATATTTTATAATCGATACATTTGTATATTCTTGAGAAGTTTTAAGTTTTAAGTTGACATTTTTTTTCATAAATTTAAAAACGTACTAAAAAAATCAGTTTATTGGATATATCAGCAATATTTTGAATTATTAAAAAAATACTTTGTTAGACTATTTATATATTTATGAATATTTTATTCATTAAACATTTTTTTGTAGGATTTATGGTTTCTGAGATACCGAGAGTTACCCCTAATACTGTATTATTTCTCATTTTAAATATATGGCATGGTGAATCATAGAACGTCGATTATATATTAGAAATTATATATATGTTTGTAATTTTGTATATGATAATTGTGATCACAATTCGATGGAATAAAATAGGATGGAAAATCCTTCGGTGTTCTCAAATCCATATATAATGATTAAATATGTAAAAAAAATATATATATATACAATTTAAATTCCTAATATGACATTTAAAATTGAATACGATAACAATCGATCTTCGTAAGCGTAGGATCTTTGGGTAAAAATGGAAAATATTGTTTTCAGATTAATTTGTTGTTGTCATTATACGTAACTTTAAAGTCTATCGCGTCGTAAAAACTGACTCAAAAAAATATTGATATATTATTGAGATATATTGTTAGAATTTCAATGTCTATCCTATAGGAACTATATGAACTATATAGTTATCCTATCCAATATATCCACACATTGTGTTCTCCAAGTATCACCTTTAGCATGCGTGTCACACAGTTATGATACGAACCGTATAGTCACCGCCGTAGTTGATCGCCATGGGGCGTGTAATAGTGGGCGTGGTTAGCAGTTGGGCGTATTGACCACCGACATGATGTCTTCCAACCACTCTACCGGAGTTCATTCTAGACATCTGTAACGAGAGGAAAAATTATTAAAATTTATTTCGATGTGAGTAAATGAAATTCTTGAACAAAGTTGAAATGATGCAAATTAAATGTTTATTTATAAATAAGGTATACCACGTAAAACATGCAATTCAAAAATAATATATATTTATTACCTATAACTTTAAAACATATATAACATTATGTATATATAATATACTAGAATATATTCTTATATACTAGAATATATTATATATATACCCAAGCAACCAGAAACTAGTTGCCGAAACGTAACATTATAGGTCAAATAAAATGTTCCAATAGGTGGTAAAATTATAGGTAGTTTGTGTTTCCTTTTACATATAAAAACTCAATATTGGAACGTATAATTTTACCCATAAATAAACACCTAGTGGAACGTATATTTTACCCATAAATAACACCTAGTGGAACGTATATTTTTACATATAAATAAATACCTAGTGGAACGTATAATTGTACACATAAATAAACACCTAGTTGAACGTATATTTTTACCCATAAATAACACCTAGTGGAATGTATATTTTTACATATAAATAAACACCTAGTGGAACGTATAATGTTACCCATAAATAAACACCTAGTGGAACGTATATATGTACCCATAAATAAACACCTAATGGAACGTATATTTTTACCCATACACATTAAAAAAGAAAGTAAAACAATTCAATAATTTATTACAGTAACAATACACAAAATACGGATATGATATAACACGTGAATAATGTATATATATAATAATAAACTGGGAAAAGCAAGGGTATATTTGTAATGATAATATATATATATATATATATATATATAATGAGATAAATATAGAAAATAAAGGAATAATATTGAATTTGCAGATGTAATATATTATATATGAGACTATAGTCTCAGTTCGGATAGAGAATGGCGATAAATAGACTTAGCTCGGCTCGGTCACACTTGTTAAGAAATATATAGGTAAGCATAACCCTGAGTTCGGCATTAAAATAACAAGTTTCGGCTGGTATAAAAAAAATCGGCATCATTTATAGAGATCTCTATAGAGATGTAAATGATGCCGAGTTTGTGTACTATAGTTTTTATTTACTATAGTAAACATATACACCGGATTGATTTATACAGTATTGTTACCAAGACCGCCGCAACAAGGATTTATACACATTATCTAATAAGTGTATATATTTCATTTGTATTATTCATATATAAATAGTGCTGTAGTATAACTGTATAAATGCATAACATGCACCTAAATGAACTCGGATGTAAACCGATGTAAGATATATTGTCACGTGACACATATCGTATACGAGGTCACCCCACTCGTATAACCTTCACACGCTAACGGTGCAGTATTACCCGATACCCGTGACTTATAATGTCACATGCCTACCCCACTAACCGATAGACAAATGTTGAACAGGTTTCTACTGGCGAGATCTTCGGATCCATTGTTATAGTAGATCACGGTATCGGAGAAGCAGGATTTGCGGGTGTTCACAAGAGAAACACTGAATCAGAGTAATCGGCTTGTTATTGTTATTATCGTTGTTCAATTTTAATAGAAAATAGACGAACATTAAATGTTACATATTTAAATAACATTACTTCTATTTTTTAATTATATGACAACTTTATTAATGACAATAGAAATGTAAGTTTAATATCACATGACCTAGTGATTAAGTGTTGCTGTGTACAAAGTAACGTAATCTATAGATATATAATGAAATAATGCCTGGCCACAATTACCAAGACCTACCATGGTAGATTATGCATAACCTCTGAGATTATATATAATATATATTACCTATAGGAGGTATTGACATTACCCGATAAAGGTGTCCACCTTACCTTATATGGAGGGTAATATGGCCACCTTAATAATTAATAATTAATAAATTAGATACGTTAACATGATTCGTCAGTCCTCTTGTATATCATAAGATATATCAATATTGAAAAATGATCGAATTAGGACTAATATTTATAAAATTATACAACATTATATAAAAGTGGCCACATTACCCATCTTTCCCTAAACTATCATGAATACGTCATGTGTACACTAGGATTTTACATTTTAAGTTTTACCTATGTAATATTTTTATTATAAATTTAATAAATATGAAATAAACCACGTTATTAATTTAATAAAAAGGAAACTTAAGCAATTACTTAAGTTATACAATTACATAAGTTATAACTACCCAATTCACTTACATGTCTAGGTAAATAGTTAATCGGTTGTGTAAGATTAAAAAAGGAGATAATACAAAATATTAAGTTAACTGAGAATTAAAAAAATTATTCCTAAAGTATACTATAGTATACTACTATAGTATACAAGTATACAAGTAGTAACATCTGACCTACTTTACGAGACTTATACATTATAATAGGTATTCTAATTATAATACCTAAATAGCTACAAATACAGTATATTTAGGAGCAATATAATAGTCTTCTGTGCAGAAAATTAAGAAAGCATACATGTACATTATAGTACACGTATTACAAGTGATGCTATTAAAGCTGATGACTCATGTAGATATGGGCGGTGTAGGGCAGTATATCGTACGAACATCTTAGTTGTCTGTTCGGCAGATTCGATATCTATACCATTCTTATTTTCTGAAACATCGGAGCTGTCTTCTTTATCCTGTATGTGTTTAGTATAGTTATATATCTATATTAATGTAGCGATATGTCTAATATAGATAAATAAAATTGTTTTAAACTTCTATAATTTTAAATATATTTGATATTTTTTAATAATAATTTACTTTTATTCCACTATATTACTAATATGTAAGTCATATATTGGTAATATGTGAGTCATATTAGTAATATTTTAGAATAATTATTGTCAGTAAATATATATATATATATATATAGGTTTAAATAATATATTAGGTTTTTCCATAGTATTAATAAATATAGAAGTTGTTATTATATACATATTATATAGTTGTTATTTATAGAGAAAATAATATACGAATTGTACATGATAAATATATAAATGATTAAATAAATTGTTACTATATACAAAATATTAAAATAATGAAGGTAATACATATAATAATAATAACTTTGACCTACAACATAGTTCACTACAGACTATAATATATATATATATATATATATATATATATATATATATACTACAAATATTAACATTTATTTGTATATTCATTTCCTAAATTGATATTAAAATGTAAAAATATAGATATATAGATAGTAATATATATATTCTAAATATCCATATATATAATCGAAAAATTCTAATATATATTCGTTATATATGTATATAATATATATATATATATATATATATATATATATATATATCTATATATATATATATATATATATATATATATATATATATATATATATATATATATATATATATTAACATTTATCTTAATATTCATCTCCTAAATTAATAGTAAAATATTATATATAATATTTTATAAGTATATATTATAATATATCTTTTTTATAAGTAATAATATATATATTGTTATTGTTATTGTATATATATATATATATATATATATATATATATATATATATATATATATATTATATAAAACAAGTGTGTGTGTGTAATAATGACTTTTTAATATACACTTGTATTAATACAATATATTAATATATTATAAGTAAAAATATAGAATATTGTAATTTAAACATATGTAATTTTAAAATAAATGTCAATTTAATAGGTATATAGTATACACTATATACCTATATTATACTTGAATATATTAGAGAATGATATCATATATGATATATACACTGTGCATACACCATACACCTATATGTAAAGTAGTATACTACTTTACAGACAAATGCTAAATTAACATTGTTAACATTGTTATACACTTATAATATAACCTTGTAATCATTGCGTAATCTTAAAAATTCCTATTTGATATATATAGTATTATGAAAATTATATAGGTAACCAATATATATATATATATATATATATATATATATATATATATATATATATATATTATATATATATATAAATATTATTATTATTATTATTATATATATATGTATATTTGAATACATAGTAATTAAGTATTATATTAATTGTTATATTCCTACTAACTTCTTCCTGATATAGGAAACATTTAATATTCAATTTATTACATTTCTGTAATTCCTAGTATTAAAAAATATATTATATAATATTATTATATGATTACACATAGATATTATAATATATAGTATTATTATACAATTATACATACGTGTACTCTGATTTATCTTAATATTATAATTTGATGATATTATAATTATATACATTATAATCCACTATAGTATACTATCGTATATGATATATTAAATTTATTATTTTGATTATAAATAATATATATATATAATATATTAATATATGTTAAATTTTAGTATAACATATATATATATATATATATATATATATATATATATTATTACATCTATAGTATATTATTACCATGATTTGTCTTCTCAGTTGTACGGTAATCTATAATAATGTACTTTGTTAAAAATAATGACTATAAAAACAAATAGTTTTCTTAAATAGTAGGTTAAGTGTTATATATATATAATATTTTGTTTCATTAAGAAAATCTAATGTGTTTTTGAAAACTTCGACTTTTTATTAAATTACAACTAAAGGGTTTTTGAAAACCTTTACTTTTTATTAAATAATAACTAAAGGGTTTTGAACCCTTTATTTTTGTCCTCTAGTTTTATAGACAAAGTGTTGTTTAATATATTAGTTAATATTGAGAATTCTCATATAGGATATATAATTAAAACCAAGTAAATTTTTGATATTTTAGTTTTTTTAAATATATAAAAATATTTTATAAGTAAAATTAATCAATATTAATTACCTATATACACTATTAGAAAAAAGAGTTTTCTATACCACCAAAACAGAGTTTTCCAAGTGTCCCTGTATTATAACTCTTTTCGAGCATTAAGCAAATAGAAAACTCTTTTGCAAAAGAGTAGGTAACCTATTCTAATTTTTAATAAATATAAAAACTATTTACCAAAAGAGTATTTTAACTTTTAATAAATATAAAAACTCTTTACTAAAAGAGTTTTCTAGCTATTAATACATACCTATACAAACTATTTACTAAAATATTATTCTAGCTATTAATAAGTTAAGTTGTTGATGTGGTTTTAGATATAAAATAAAATATTAAAATAAATATTACTATCTTAAGTAGTAAATAGTATCGTAACATGAAAGTATTAACTCATATATTACAATATATTATATAATTTCATTTAAGTTAGATTAAAACTTAAATTCAATAATAATAAAATTGTAATATTGAATACAATATTTAGTCAATATCCAATTGCTACATATTCAATATCGAGCAATTATTCAACATGATTACAATTGTAGTTGATAATTTAGAAAAATAATTTAAGTTTTTAAAATAAATATTTTATTTATTAAAGCAGTAGGTTAACTTAAATATACAATTAAAAAGATAATTAATAATTAATTTTGATAAACAACATTATAATAAAATAAATAAAAGGTAATATTTTATTTGTTCAATATTAAATAATTAATATAACTATAATGTAAGTAATATTTACATCAATTCTACAGAAAAGAGTATTCTACATTATAAAAAAAGAGTTTTCTAAATGTTAAACGCTGGAAAACTCTTTTAGTAGTTTTTATATCTGTTATAATATGGAATACACTTTTGTAGAGTATTTGGCCGTATTAGTAGATAGAAAACTGTTTTTAAATAAAGAGTTTTCTACATTATAAAAAAAGAGTTTTCTATATTTTAATAAAAGCTGGAAAACTCTTTTTTCTAACAGTGTACTTTATAATTTGAAAATATTTTTCTATATTCACATATTATTAATTTTATATGCAAATATATATTTTGTTTTAAATTATATTTTTTTATAACAGTATAATTTCACATAGAATTATTATTTAAAAGGAAATTCTTTCTTGTCTGGTACGGATGTTATGTTTAATATATTATGTTCGCTAATATGATAATAGAGGTTACTTGTTATCAGAAAACGTTTAGGTTAATTAATGCTGTATTTGTTTAAATTATACAGTTATATTTAAACAAATACAACATTAATTAAGCTGTAAACATACAATTGTACAATATATAGATATATATATATATATATATATATATATATATATATATATATATATATATATATATATATATATATATATATATATATATCATAGATATTTGAATTAGGTAGAATTTAATTTGAGATAAAATGTTTTCATCAATATGTTAAAACCCTTAACTTATTCTGCGCTGGAGGCGCAAGGGACCCTTAACTAAATTTAATTAATATAATTATATTATATATATATAATATATAAATATATTTATATAAATTATATTAATTATTAGTATAATAACCTCGAACTGCATTTCAAGTAACGAACACCAGGCTTTACTGTGATCTTTCAGTATCTAGATATTGTATAATATAATATTAATAAGACATATGTTGATAATATCTAATTAGACATATGCATTAGTTCCAATATCCTATTTTAGTGTATATGTGTAAATGTATATATATATATATTAATATACTGTGTGTTTAATTTGGCTTGTCTATAACATATTGATCCCAGGCTATTAATATGAATATAACACATATTTTAATGATATATAAATATATATATATATATATATATATATATATATATATATATATATATATATATATATGAATAATAAGTATAATATATGAATCATATAACTTTATAATTAATTTAAACTTTATTGATTATTTTAGTACTATTACGTAACTACCCTAATATATTTCAATGTAAATATATCTTTATACGTTCATATCATATATTACATTATATATTATGTAATATTACCTTCATTTCTGTTTCCGTTTCTATCATATCTTGTTGTTGTTTAATCTATATATATATATATATATATATATATATATATATATATATATATATATATATATATATATATATAATATTAATGTAGACATATTATATATTATGTTGATACTATATTATATATATATATATATATATATACAAATATGTTTAATTACATTATTTTAATTATTTGTTAATGATTTAATGAAAGACAAAATAATATTGCCTAATACTTAATTATAAATTAAAAATCATATTTAGAAAATAAATATATACAATTATACATTTATTAAATGATATAAAAGGATACTTTTAAATATATTATAAATGTTATCGGATATATATGAGGTTTAAAGTTTAATGTTTAGTTAACGTGTCATTCTGTAAAAGAATACCATTAAAGATAAGATGGTATTTGCATATAGGTATATTATAATTATAAATAATAGTATAGTATAACGGAGGAGGATCCTATATCCTATATCCTATAATCAAAGATTTTCCGAAGGAAAGATATAACACTTACGCGAAATCGTGTAATTCGAATTTGTATACAAAATACCCTGGTGCCACCTATAGCGGGTTACTTTTAGGAACTATGAGTTGTTTATAATGTAAATTGGTATTTAACTATACACTTTTAAAATGTTAAATAATATACTTTAAATTAATATTTATATGATGAAAACTAAGTGTTCATTACTAATATATAACAAATAAATATGATATTTATGTTTTAAATGCTATAAGTATATATTTAGTAAGTAAAAGTTAATTTATATTGCATGTAATTTAATAGAGCAATGGCAACATTGTTGACCCTATGGTCAACCTGCCCCGTTTTACTATGGTCAACCTGCCCCATATCACTAGTATATATAAAAGTAATATAATTAATTTGTGAGTGATAATTTTTGAATTATTTATTTTATAATATATAGTATATTAATTATACTTTATTTATATACCATTAATACTGCTATGTTATTACAAAATATATAATAATATCAAAGTTAAACTTACTGTCCAACTAACGAGATTTTCATAAAATATTAATAATTAAATAATATTTTAATTAGTTAAAATAAATAATTTTTGAGTTGTTATACTAATGCTAAATATAATTGTGTATACATGTATTAAAAATTGCATTAAGATATTTATTAATAGCAGAAATAATTGAGATGGCTCAACCTGCCCCATATATGGTCAACCTGCCCCGCTCTCCCCTAATTATAATGTTGAATATCATCGGAGGAAAGACTATATTTATTAATATATTATATAATTATATAATTCTAATACATTATTTTCCTCGGTAGAATAATTATTTCTAGGTTTATTAAATACATATTGTTAAATTTATATCATTATATAACATACCTGCATCTTCTCTATCATCTTTTTTAACCTTTTAACTTCAGTCGAATCCTTTTAATATATAAATATATATATATATTTATATATATATAATAAATATATATTTTGTATATATATTTATATATACATAAATATAATATTTATCAATATATTAAATGTGGACATATACCATCGATATATAGAGGAAAGTCCACGATTACCGACCCCCTCCTAATACCGACCCCCTCTCGTATACGTACATTTACATATTTATCAGTAAATATAAGAGTTATCAAAAAATTATATATACATGAACTGTTAGTAATTTAATGATAAATATGAATAAGAATTTTGTTTACACAAATATTTAATCCTACAATTGTTATTTGATAAAATGTAATATTATGTTATTACTTTTTAAATATTTGAATAATAACTTTTTTTAAATCATTGTAAATACTTTATTAATTAAAAGAAAACTTAATGTTATGCATAATATTCTAGATCAATAAAATGTTTATAACTATTATAAAAATAAATTAATTTGAATAACTATTAACCAATATATCTTAATTATAGCAACCCATATGATTTTCCTATTACCGACCCCCTAAATTACCCTAATACCGACCCCATGTGATTTATAATATCCAATAAAAATAGATGCGTATTTTACTTTAAATTATGTTATAACTTGTTTGTGTATCATTGACATAGATTTAGGATTCATGATTCCAGTTATTTATATACATATTGGTTAATAAATAAATATTAAATAATAATATACACTATTTTAATATAATTACTATAAAGTATAAATTTAAATTTAATATTACTATTAAAACATAAATTCAATAAAAAATAAACTACGTCATGTTATAATTAATTATATTTATCTATATCTACTATTTTTATTGGATATTATAATACTACAATTATTTATACATCGATTATTGTAGGGGGTCGGTAATAGGGGAAGGGGGTCGGTATTAGGCACATGTATCCGATTACCGACCCCCTGTTTATTCTTGTAAATATAATTATATCAAAAATTTAAAATAGCCTCAATATTCCTTGCCATAATATTACTCAAATTACAAAATTTCAAATAAATATATTTAATATTGAATAAGTTATTATAATAACGTATACATAATAAAATAATGTATACAATAATGTATACAACTAATCATTTAGGGGTCGGTAATCTGAGACTTTCCCCTACAATCTTTATATCGAACATGGGTATTGTGGGAATATAGATAACATCATATTTATATTCATTGAGCGTGATATTATGTAGGAGTGGGGACATTGAGAGATTATAGTAGTAGTAGTAGTAGTAGTAGTAGTAGTAGTAGTAGTAGTAGTAGTAGTAGTAGTAGTAGTAGTAGTAGTAGTAGTAGTAGTAGTAGTAGTAGTAGTAGTAGTAGTAGTAGTAGTAGTAGTAGTAGTAGTAGTAGTAGTAGTAGTAGTAGTAGTAGTAGTAGTAGTAGTAGTAGTAGTAGTAGTAGTAGTAGTAGTAGTAGTAGTAGTAGTAGTAGTAGTAGTAGTAGTAGTAGTAGTAGTAGTAGTAGTAGTAGTAGTAGTAGTAGTAGTAGTAGTAGTAGTAGTAGTAGTAGTAGTAGTAGTAGTAGTAGTAGTAGTAGTAGTAGTAGTATTAGTAGTAGTAGTAGTAGTAGTAGTAGTAGTAGTAGTAGTAGTAGTAGTAGTAGTAGTAGTAGTAGTAGTAGTAGTAGTAGTAGTAGTAGTAGTAGTAGTAGTAGTAGTAGTAGTAGTATTATAAGTAGTAGTTGTAGTAGTATTAGTAGTAGTAGTAGTAGTAGTAGTAGTAGTAGTAGTAGTAGTAGTAGTAGTAGTAGTAGTAGTAGTAGTAGTAGTAGTAGTTGTAGTAGTAGTAGTAGTTGTAGTAGTAGTAACCTGTAACCTGTAACCTAATGTTTTAGGCACTGCCATCAACTTCATCAGAAATTTTCGGCCGTGCATTAAATGTTGACTAGTTGTTATTAGGATAAGCCAAAGAGAAAAGATATGTCTTAAGCTTATTTTTGAATAACATGGTTGATTGAATAGAACGAATGTTATAAGGAAGTCTATTCCAGGCTATAGGTGCAGATATTGAGAAGGCTCTCTTTTGTTTTATGGATACATTACGCAAATCTGGTATGACTAGAGTATACTTGAGGCAAAGTCGTATTGGGCGTGATGATGTATAGGGAGTAAGTAGAGTATGTAAGTAGTCAGGTTGGCTGTGATGAGTGGCATGATGGGTTAGCATACATATTTTATATATTATTCTGTATTTAATTGGGAGCCAGTGTAATATTTTCATGTAAGGTGATATGTGTGTTCTAGAGAATTTATTTATATTGTATATGAGTCTGACTGCTGAATTTTGCAAAAGTTGTAGTTTATGTAGTAAATAATCCGGTATACCATTAATAATCGAATTACAGTAATCTAATTTAGGTAGAATAAGAGATGTTATAAGTAGTTTAGCAATTTCAGTGGATATTGAAGGTCTAATAATTTTTATAGTGTATAATATAAAATTGACTGATTTAATTATATTGGATATCTGATGTGTAAATGATAATGTGGTGTCTAATATAATTCCTAGATTACGGGCTGATCTGGAGTAAGGTATACAATCATTACCAATATATATATTTGGAATAGTGGACTTATTTGATAAAGAAATATGGAGTGCAATGGTTTTTGAGCTATTCAGTGAGAGAGAGTTTGAGTTTAGCCATGTTCGTATATCCTCAAGGCAGTTGTTGAGTATAGGTATATCTTTAGTAGGGTCTTTTAAAATCATATATACTTGTAGGTCATCTGCATAGGAATGGTAGCCAATATTTGGATATTTATTAAAAATATCAAATATTGGGATCATGTATATATTGAAGAGTATTGGTCCGAGAACAGATCCCTGCGGTACACCATGATGTAGTAGTAGTAGTAGTAGTAGTAGTAGTAGTAGTAGTAGTAGTAGTAGTAGTAGTAGTAGTAGTAGTAGTAGTAGTAGTAGTAGTAGTAGTAGTATTAGTAGTAGTAGTAGTAGTAGTAGTAGTAGTAGTAGTAGTAGTTGTAGTAGTAGTAGTAGTAGTAGTAGTAGTAGTAGTAGTAGTAGTAGTAGTAGTAGTAGTAGTAGTAGTAGTAGTAGTAGTAGTTGTAGTAGTAGTAGTAGTAGTAGTAGTAGTAGTAGTAGTAGTTGTAGTAGTAGTAGTAGTAGTAGTAGTAGTAGTAGTAGTAGTAGTATTAGTAGTAGTATTATAAGTAGTAGTAGTAGTAGTAGTAGTAGTAGTAGTAGTAGTAGTAGTAGTAGTAGTAGTAGTAGTAGTAGTAGTAGTAGTAGTAGTTGTAGTAGTAGTAGTAGTTGTAGTTGTAGTAGTAGTAGTAGTAGTAGTAGTAGTAGTAGTAGTAGTAGTAGTAGTAGTAGTAGTAGTAGTAGTAGTAGTAGTAGTAGTAGTAGTAGTAGTAGTAGTAGTAGTAGTAGTAGTAGTAGTAGTAGTAGTAGTATCTGATATTTCTACAAATACGATACTAAATTCTGAAAGCTATAATACAGATACAATTACTGACACTACTTACCCTACAGACACGTATACATATATACCGACATTACAATCAATTGCTGATGATATAAAGGAAATAAAAATAATATTAAATAAAACGAATATACCCACATACGCTGAAAAATTAATAAAATCTACTAATAATATGATAGAAACCAATTTAAATGTAACTAATAATATCAAACTACTACCTAAAGCACCAGACTCATTTGGTATCGTAATTGAAAATATTAGAAAGCTAAATTCAAATAATAACATAATCAATAATATGTTCACACAAATGCAACTAAATACAAATATTATTTCTAAAGTTAAATATAATTACAAAA